>JAXGGA010014903.1:0-30716 GCA_038373865.1 Uloborus plumipes | reverse complement strand
CTCAAAAATAAAAAAGGTGCTTTAAACACCCACTTGACAAAACAAGAGCGGAATTTCAGGCTTTGGATGCTATAATTGAACTGTTCGGTATTCGTTTGTACCATTTTGAGTGTTTCAATACAACTGAACCAAATACCTGACTTGCTTAGAGAATAAAAAAAAATATTTCAACAGGAAATTAACTTCAACCAAGTCTTACTAAAGCGTACTTCAACTAAGAATCAATAAACTTTGTGGAGAAAAGTAAATTATGATTATTTAATGTTTAGACGAACTAAAATTAAAGATGGTTGCAGACACACGTGTTTTAGCGTTTTTATCAGATGCCTTTTCATCCATAAGTTAACATCTTCCCATTGAAAAGAGAGATTACACTAGTTAATTACTGTAGTGTTATAAATTTTTAATTGAAGATATTAAGAAAAAGAAACCACACAACAAACTAAGTCATTTTCTGAATTAAAGAAAACCGAAAGGAAAAGTAAATTACTACTATACAATTTAGTGAAAGTTTACATCGAGTAATTTTTACATACTCAACATGAAACATAATCTAACACAGCAGGTACCAATTTCTATTTCAGTTCCCTTTCAAAGGCGATCAATAAATAAACAAACAAATAAACTTTATTCCCCTTTTAATCGTGATTCCCTATTAGACAAACTATACATTAAGGGTAATTAGATATCAGTAATAGATCAGGACACAGAAACTCATATCACTGCGAGGATTCAGTCAGCATCTGATTCATGATCTCAGTTTCCTCGGGGGATCATTAACGTTAGCTGAAATTCGCTTTCATTACAATACGGCAGCTCTAATCATTGATTCAACTGCATGAAACAAAGGCTTTCAGTCTCTATTTGTCCGGCGTGAAAGCTCCTAGAGTTCAATTGTAGGTGAAATCCAGCTGCAGCTAATCGTCCGTCAAATATATAAAACTCGCCAATCTTGGAGAACCTTTTCAAATGTTTTGCCTTGATAGGAGTTGTTTCAACGGAAAATAATAACAGAAAAACAGCTGTAAATTTAAATTTATAGCAACGTAGTATTTTTGATTCAACAAGAACCAATATCAGATGGAAAACAAATCTCGAATGAATCAATAGCTAAATACACTCTGAATTAAATCCCCCAAAACAAATAATCTGTTTATAAATATATTACTTTGAAAGACCGAAATGAGGAAATGTGGATTTGAATCGGTCATTCACCGGAAAAATTCTATGTCATTATGTCGTTGGTATGTCTGATAGCCACCGTGTAATATCGACTTCTACCACCTTTTGGATCTTCACAATAACGCACCCGTAATACAATTTGCAAATTTCTTCACGCGGAATGAAAGTACTGGTTGTATTTGCGGTTATATAAATCGTCCAGCTAAATTACTTAACTATAAATAAGCTATCATCTAATTGTCCAAACCTTTTTAATCAGTCGACAATAAAGATTTAACTATAACTACAAGAAGAAGGAAGACTAGCGGTTTAAATCGTTGTTATATAGACTTTTATTCATAAGTCAGGCCTCAGAAACGTTTGAAGAATCGTTAAAATATGCAGCACAATAAAGGAAAGTGTTTGATATAAATGTGTTTTACTTGATTGCATTTTAATTTTGAAGACTTCAGAAGACACTGATGTTTGTTTTTTTCTTTCATCTTAATATATAAAAATTACGTGTCCCTGTGTTTGTGGCCAATAGATTCCTCAGCTACTGAACCGATTTTAACCAAATTTTACACGCAGTTTCAGTTTGGTCCAACTTAAATGATAGGATAGTTTTTATCTCAATTTAGGACCGCAATATAATTTTTACTGCAAGTTAGGTATTTAGCTACCAGCTTTTCTGTGTTCTTGGCTAAGCCTTTTTACTAAGCCTTTTTTTGACACCTCCATGGCTGAGCGACATAAAGCACACGTTCTGGCAGCTTCTGGAGAGCAGTAAACAAGTAATAATCTTTCTTATTCTGTATTATAATATATAAAAATTTCGCGTCCCTGTGTTTGTGTCCAATTGGTGTCCTCAGCTACTGGACCGATTTTAACCAAATTTTGCACGCAGTTTCAGTTTGGTCCAACTTAAATGATAGAATAGTTTTTATCTCAATTTAGGACCACAATATATTTTTTATTGCAAATTATCTATTTAGCTACCAGCTTTTCTGTATTCTTGGCTAAAATTCTTTAGACATACCCGGAATGCCACCACATAATCTGCGGTTAAAAATTGGTTCACCCATAGTTCTTCTACGTAATTTAAATCCACCGAGATTATGCAATGGTACGCGTTTAGTATTCAAAAAAATCACCGGGAACATTATTGAGGCAATCATTTTGACTAGCAAGTTTAAAGATGAAGTAGTTCTGTTGCCACGTATCCCAATGACACCGTCAGAATCTTCAATACCCTTCGAAAGGCTACAGTTTCCCATTCGTTTAGCTTTCGCCATGTCCATTAATAAGTCCCAAGGACAAACAATGTCAATTTGCGGTTTGGATTTAGAAAATCCATGTTTTTCCCATGGGCAACTATAGGTCGCTTGCTCCCGTGTGGGAAAACCGTCCAATCTATTTTTGTTTACAATAGACAGATTAACAAAGAATATTGTGCTCCGATTAGTGTTGAGTTAAACTGAAATTAAAAATGCTTATAATTCAAAAAATAACAAATAATATTGGTTAATTATCTACCCTACCTATATTATTAAAAAATAAAATGCAACATTAAAAAATAAAATGTTACAATAGCAATTAGCAAATTTTTAATTAACTTAATTGCTATAAGCTTGAATATAATATTTCTAAGTACTAAAATGCTACATTTTTTGTTGATTTTTTGTTTCTAGCAAACTTAGGAAATTTTTGTTCGATTTTTTTCATATTTTGACCTCAAATTCATATTTATATAAAGTTGATCTCTATAACGGTAATAAAGTTTTTCGTTTCTATTGAAACATTATAGTTTAACCCATACCTTAGCCACAGCAACGCGTGGCCGGGTCAGCTAGTGTAATATAAAACTAAGAGTTATCAAAATGGTATTTTCTAATTTTCATCACGTAGAACATAAAAACACTTCTACTACAGTAGCCAGCGACAATTCGCTTGCCATCTGCCACAGTGGACGTAGGAAAGGAATAAAATAGAATATTCTACAGGAGAACTGAAGTTTCAGCGTAATATAAAACTTTTGTTTTCACTTTTTAGCATTCGTCTACAAAGAAAAGAATGTTTTATGCAATTTACATTCTCAATCATTTTGGGAAAACAGTCGACGTTTTATTTCTCGGCAATAGCAGATTTTCTGGAAAATAAGCATTAAACTTGTGATTTCGAAAGTTTTGCTTTGTTTCCTTTTAATGTTTAAGAACATAAACAGAACAACATTTTTCATCTTAAAAAACAAATAAAAGGTAAAAACTTTATTGGTACTTATTTGCAATGCAAATGAATTCAGCATTTTCAAAAACGATTAGGAAACCACTCGAATTATTTTTAAAAAATAATCTAAAATTTATTTGAAGCGCGGTTTGAATATCAAGAGCTTAATTATTTTCTTGTGTTTATTATTTTATTTTCTAAACCTTTTTACTATATACACACGTTATTTTTTTAATGCATTTCAGTTTTAACAAAATTGTTAGATTGAAAACTTACCTCAGGAAAGGGTTAAAAACAAATAGATTTAGAGAGATTTCTCACTTTTTCTGACCGGTAAGCTGTCACAGATCTTAAAATTTTTGATGTATTTCTTAACATGCGGACTATTCCATTTGGAACATTTAAAAATGTAAAATAACTTACATAAATTGCATATAACTAGTTAATTTTTTCTTACAGAGCGCGATTTGTAGTTTTCAGGCATTTTTACTAAAAATATCGCCCATTTTGAAAAACTGAATGATTTTACGACTTATTTTGAAGTAAAATGTATGGCTTTACATCCTTCTTCTTTTAGAATTTTTTTTTCTTAATTTTTGGTTTCAAAATGATGTTTAAAAAAAAAAAACAAAAAAGAAAAAAAAAAAAAAAAAACTCCCACTATTCTGAACCTAGTGGGATTCCAAAAAATAAGCCAGATGTTGTTTTTCATAGAACAGAAAAAAATCTAAACATTAACGTTAGGTATTCACTCTGAAAAACCTCTCAACTAATTTACATTTTTGCTTTATTATTCAGTTTTCTTCAATGTTGTAACTAATTATATTTAGATAATTTCTCGCATTTGGAAATTAAAATCACCTAGTTTAGACACGTACCTGAATAGTGTATTGTTATTTTACAATTTTCTGTTAAAAGAAAGTAACGAATGAAAATTTTTGGATTAATTTTAACATAAATAAATTATACAAAATATGGGACTCATTTTCCTATTTAGTCATCAGTGTGGAAAATAACCTGCAACCAGGTGAGGTACATAACCTTTTTGGCAAATTTAATCGCCTTCCCCCTTTGGCTCAAACAGAAAGCCTTGCCCTTGGAAAACTGGCTGCAATAATCAACAACAATCTTCTCTATGGGGTTCTTTTACTTAAAAAACAAATAACTTCACATTATCCGAACAATAGTTATTTAAACAAAAGTTCTTACAATCAGGATAGACCGGGGCTCGTTTACGCACGGGGACGTTTACGCACGGGGCACGTTTACGCAGTGCCCTTTTTTTCGAAATGTGTTATAGTTGGTGTGTCACTAGTCGTTACAGATTAATGCTGCTCTCTAGCAAGTACCCTCATAAGTTTTTTAGCTTTCGTCGGGCTTTGGTATAGCATCTGGGGAGGATCACCTGCTTTCTGCCATCCTGAGTAAATTTTGTGTTGAATTTATGGAAACTTACTGTGAACTAAGAATGCTTAGATAAAAATAAACAAGTACATGAATATTAGTCGAACTTTATCCTTGTTTGAGAACAGTATTCGTATGTGAATAAAAATGTTATTAAATTTCACTGCACGTTAGAAATAAATCCGAACAAGACGACGGGGCACATTTATGCATTAAGGAAGGGGCACGTTTACGCAAGTTCTTACTGCGTAAACGTGCCTTTGAAGCTTTTTTGAGCCGCACTGTGTCAAATTTTCCGGCTATTTAGCTTTGCAAGTCATCATTTAAGGTTTAATTATGTAAGACATTCGCTTCTAGTAGCTTACAATCATAGTTATTTTTTCATGTCCATCCGGCTTTAAATTTATAGACTATTCTGCTCATTATAAACGTTCTTTATTTTATAGATGGTAAGACATTGTGTTCAAAGAACTAACATTACTAAGTTAGATGTCAAAAACATGAAAAATGCTGTTCTGTAAGTGAGATTGGGTCAATAAGTGAGACTGCGTAAACGCGCCCCGAGTACGGAACACGTTTACGCAACATACATTTTTAGTCGTCAAATGTGGAAAAAAAAAAACCCTTTTGTTTATGGAATGTCGCAAAATCATTTGTTGCTTATTGGCATTTTTCAAATATATATACGCATACACACTCACACACTCGGAATGTAAAATATTTGCCTTTTATTACTAATTTAAGTAAGTATCGTTTCTAATCAGATGAGGATTTTCGTGATTTGAGAAGTAAAGCTTGGCGTTCTTGTTTGCTTTTTTGTTTCTTATCTATAAATCGCTTAGTACACTGGAAGGAAGAATTGCGCCATTTTCTCCCAGAGTCAGTGTTGATGTCGTAGTTAATTGCCCGTTACGGAAGAAGAATTGCACTAATTTGGCATGGAGGATTCGAATAGTCTTTCCAACGAAATAGCAGTCAATTTTGTTCCTTTTTCTGCAAGCGTTCTACTCTTAGATTAGGTGACTTGCTTTTAGTTAAAGCTATATACAAAGGGCAGAACAACAGTGCTATTTTAGCTAGTTTAACTGAGATGCATGATATGAACAATGTATTATGTTTCCAGCTAATTAATTTCAACAAGACGAATGTTAAAATACAGGGAAAATTAAGCAATAATGTAGCACATAATACGATGAAGTTTATGCCAGTCGGGCACAACTTTTTCTGTCAGTTACCTCATTATAATTAAAGCTGAAGGATTTCAGATATTTTTTTATGGGAAAAACTGTGAAAAAGGACCTATGCGTTACGCGCAATGTTCTGAAGTTAATAGGCGGTTATAAATAAGTATTATTTGTTACTAATAAATTTATTAGCAACAAAATACATCAAAATATTTCAAAGAGTTTTAGAAAATTAAAAAAAGGAGATTTTTTAAAATCAAATATTATTTGTATTTTTATCTTGTTTCTATAGTTCAAGTAAATTCTTGATAGATCTACGCAATTGGCTCTAAAAAGCGAATGAAAGTCATTAAACTAATTATACGAAATATTTCTTTATCTTTGAGTGGAAAATTTCAAATTTTAAATGCAAAATAAAACATACTTGATTAAAAAGACGTATGCATTGTATTCAGCTAGTTATGATTTTGCTAATATTGTAGATTGCTTGGTGGCTTAGATTAGGCATAACGCTCTCTAATAAACTGTTTTAAAAAATAAACAAATTTAGATTGCTCAAATAATATTTGATGGTAATAAGAGAAGTATTTGTAAATGCAAAACATACAAGAATTTAGTACATGAAAACTTAGAGCAATGTAAAGTGCCACAAATTGTCACATCTAAATATGTTAAGTTTCTACTGCTAAGAGGGAAATAATAGTTCAATTTTAGTGTCTTTTTTACGATTTAGTTAATGTACTCTTGTAATAACTACTACATAACATAATTATAATGAATACATAATATAATAATTATAATTACTACATACTTCTAACATGTTGTGGTCATTGAAAATGATTATTTCCTTTTCCTATGTAATCTGGATTAAATGCAATAGATTCAGGAAAAAAAGAAAAACAAATCGATTCGTTAATAATAATACATTATGTATATTTCATTTGAATTAAAAATAGGTGGACTTGTTACTACTAAAATAAAATAACTAACAGATGTATGTCTTCATTTCAGGTAAAAATTTAGGCTCTACTTGAGCAATGCCCACCTCACCTAAAAATTTAAATCAGTTTATTTTGTCTTCATACGGAATCTTTACTTGAGTTTATATGTTAAAATTAGTCATCATTTGTATTATGAACAGTACTATTGATTTTAACTTTCCTAAATAGCCTTTTTGTCAAAAATCCATTGAACTGTTAAAATATTTGGAGGAAAAAAAATCATAAATCTGTATATATATTAGAAAAAAAACCCTGAATATGTAAGTTTAAAGCTAAGAATTAAAATTAAAGTTATTGCTTTTTAGAACTAATCAAAAAATTATTAATGCAAAAACGTTATAAGTGTTATATTTCCAAGGAAAGGGAAAATTGTTAAACATGACTTTACTAGGAGAAAAACATCAATTCGCAAGATAAAAATAAGGAATTTCTTTAATCATCTAATAATATGCCATTTTGCTATTAAATGTTTTTCAAGTAAGAATGTTTAAAGACATGTGTACAAGTTAGAGCTCATGAAAATAGGAAGAGTTTTTTTAAATAAAGAAACACTGGCATCTTGATTTTTTCTTAGCTAAGTAAATCCAAAATCCAAGGTGATAGATTGTCCTTGATTCCCTAATCCGTATAAAATCTCCAGTCAATCTCTTGGGTAATCTGAAAAAGTGTTTACTGCTTCTGTGGAGTCGTAAAGTTGGGGAATAAAACACTTCTGTCCCTAATCTTCCTCGGAAGTTAAGAGTTTTCCTTTCTTTTTTCGAGCAAGTGGATGACAGTAGGAGATATAACATTTTTATCAGCCCACTTGAGTGCAGAGTATTTGTAAAGTATATACTATTTATTTTAGCCAGAAAGAGAGCATGCTGGAAAACCTCTATAGATTGATAAATAATAATACTATATGCAAAAACTTTATGCCTTGAAATGTGACTGTGACACCGAAGTGCGGTTGACTTATATTCTTATAACCCAGACATGCATTAAGAACCTTAACATATGTACTTTTGGCAGATGAATCGTTACTGCAAGTGATTTTAGATTTTTTCTTCATTGTCTTTTTTTTCTTTTAACATTAAGTAGAAGTGTGGTTTTTACAGCATAAAAGAATAAATTACACCACTAAATTCATTTACTTTAACTCATGTATATGGCACAATTAGAAGTGGACTAATATGTACAAGTAACTAAAAGGTTTATTAAAAGTTTAAAATTGGATTTAATGATAGGCAAAGTTTAGAGTTTAAAAGAGGAAATTATAAGTTTAAAGACAATTACATTTTCCAAAATGTCTATACACACAAAAGATGACAGTGCGAGTTGCGACAATTTTAAGCTCATAGCTTCGACTTAGTCATAACTTTTTATTAGTAAAGGTAGTAGCTCATCAATGTAGGAGCGGTTTCATCAAGTATTCTTGTACAGTTAAATAATTCACTGAGAGTTTGATGCGATCGTAATCCTGTACTTATCAATTAATAAAGCTCATTTTAAACGTAACGATAAACAGCAGATAGTTTAACCTAAATGTGTTGCTACTTTGGTATTTAATTGATGTCTACAATTGGGACCTACGTACAGGGTGCCCATCCCCCTCAAGCTCAATGGCACAAGTTCTCCCCCCCCCCCCAAATTTTCACAGCCCTCTTGTGCTTTTTGTTTTTTATTTTTGCCCTTTTTTATTTTAAAAATCTATTTTTATTTTATTTATTTATTTTTAAATTATTTATTTATTTTTTTTAAAATTATTTTATTATTTTTTTATTTATTATTAATTTTGTAGAAGTACTAATTATGCGAAGAATAGAATGGCTTTTTTTCTTTTCCAGACATTCCAAGCCCACACACAAATAAATAAATAAGTAAATAATAATAAAGTAATAACATAATTTAAAGTAAAAAAAAATAATTAATGAATAACGTTTATTTAAAAAAATAGTAAATAATTTAAATTAGAAAAAAATAAAATAAAATAAAATAAAATTAAAAAATAAATAAATTAGTTTAGCAAATCCCCCCCCCCCCCTGTGGGCACCCCTGCCTACGTACGAGGTAATATTCTATTTGTTAAAACTCTTAGGTAACTTCTGGAATATGTGTGACATTTATGATAAATATTGTGTGTCAGGAAATGATTTCAGTTCATTTCATAGAACAAGTTTCAAAATTATGAAATTAACATTAAATAGAAGTTCGAGGTATTTCTTCCTCTACGTTCTGCTGATTTGGTAATATTCTGATATTGTGTAATTAAATTGATTATTATTCACGAGGTTCATTCTGGGCCTTACAATAATTAATACAAAACAGGACATTAAGTTTCTCAATGCAAATGGTAAGCATACGAAATTTCAGTAGATTCTATCACTTGTTAGCTTTGACGGATTGATTGGCCAGGAAAGGGACATATTATATCGTGGATATCCTTTTTTTCCTGGAGACAACAGTACGGAACAGGCTTTTTATCGTCTTCTTCTGATGAAGTAGCTATTGGTTCCAAACGCAAAGTTTGTGAGGCTAAAAATAACTGTATAACTATTGATCCAAAACACGTAAAGAAAAGCCAGCTCAGACTAAGATGTATGCATGGCCACTTGTCAAACACCTTGTCAAAATAGAGGCTTTAAACTCTAACGAATGATCTTTTTGTAACATTAAAAAAATGGATAAATCTCACTTACTTTCCTGTCAAGGACTATACCCTAAATAACATCAAAGGGGTGTGTTTTGTGCTTTATATTGGACAGGCAAAGAAAGAATCTACTTGGTCACATGGTCTTTCGTCACTACTTTTCGAATTTTTATGTTTTCAAATCTTTAGTTTTTGAGTTTTCTTCTATTGTTTTCAAGGTTTATGTTTTTCAATATGTGATTTTAATCATGTTTATTTTTAGTGGCCTGATATGTATGAATTGAGTTCTAATTTGTCAGATAAAGCAGCAAAATAATGTATAGTACATTTTATCGAATATTTTCTAATCAACTCTTCCATCTCCCTTTTGAAAACTTATACGTGAAATGTATCTCATAAAAATATACATCAGTGAGTAAAATTTCCCGACTTTGCTATTTATTGTGTCAGAAATATGCTTGGCCAGAAAACAACACAAGTATTCGACAAATGCGTTAACATGGAACTGAATCGTATTCAGATCACAATCCACTCAGATGCAAAGCCACAGAAGTGAGAAAAACACCATCCCTTGCCACCTGCTTATCTCAGAATTCAGAGTGTGTAAGAGGAAGATTATATTTTACGAGAGTCTTGATATCTTTTGTGATACATGGTTTTGAGTTACAAGATTGTGCTTACTGCGTAACGTATCATCTTTGAGGTTAAAATAAGTTTGTGCATTGATTTTTTTTCTATTCCTACAAACATACAAAGGGAGCTTACTGCCTTCAAAACTAAATATTTCACTTGTGAAATGAAAGTATGCACTTTTTTACAGCTTACATCAGTTTGGATTCGTTTTTCACAAGCGTCAAGTTATTTATTTACCAAGAAAAATTCTTTACATACATTGGATATTTATGAAATGTTGAGTACGAGGGCGATAAATGAGAATGATAATGAGGAATTGTTGTTCTCGTTGGGATAAAATGTGAGTTAATGAACTTCTAAGGTACCGAATTAGGAATCTACTTTACTTAAATTTTTTAAAGTGCTTGAATATGCTTGAAATACTTGAATATAATATAGATACACGTACAATACACATCCAGCTCTGTTATTCTATCAAGATACTGCCTGCAGTTCCGTTCTCATTAGAACTCACCAGACTGGAATAAGAAGAAACCGAGCTGCAGGCAAATATCATCTTAATTGATATGATAACTTACTGCTTAATACTCAAACTCCACCTTAAATTTACTATTTGTCCCGTGCCATTGCTTCGCCTTCTTATTAGTGAGCTAATTTTACATTAGCTACCATTTTTAGCATCTTATCTTCTTTAAGATGATGTCCACCCCCAGCTTGGTTATTTCCTAATCCAGAAGATTGAGTTCTAATAAGAACGAAGCTGTAGTCTTTGGATGGAATAACCGAGCTCTTAATATTTCACGTATGTCTCTGCCTTATCCTTGGCTTACTGTCTAATTTAAGTGTTTGAAATGCAGCACTAATGTTTTACAGTGCGCACATGCAAATTTTGAGAGAGAGAGAGAGAGAGAGAGCGAGAGCGACTATAGTCTGTTGAGCTACAGTTTTTTCATTTTACTTATCGCTGCTGTATACTCAAGCTTTGTAAGCAAAAAATATGAGTTACGTTTATCAAAGATATAATATAAAAAATGTTTCATTTTTAGTGTCTGTGATGTCTTTTGTGAGTAGTAATTAAATCCTTTTTATTTTTAGAAAGATAGGAAATGCAGCATTCACACGAAGAAATCTTTTTTAATACAAAATTGAAGATGTAACGAAACTTTACAAGCGTAAAACTGAACAAAATAATTTTCTAAATGCATTTTCTTGAACTAATTTAAAGTTTATTGGAGTCATATTCGAATTGTTGATAAGTAACTGCTAGATTTTTAAGTCAATTGCAATTTAATTCCGATTGTAAATATTTTTCCTAGTAAAGTTAACAATACGTATGTATTAGTTGTTTTATTTAGCCGTTATGACTTTAAGAAAAAGCTTAACAATCTTACACATGATCTACATTTTCCTGTTTGTTTATCTTTCGGTTCTTAACGATACTTCTTTTTTACCTTTAATGTTTGACATGAAACATTTCGAAACATGCTTTGATATTTATATAACTGGTAAATAATTGTGCTTTCTGTAATGCTTATTTATTTGTACTTATTATTCACGCTTCAAAGTGCCTTATCAGGAATAAATCTATAATTTAAAAAAATAGATAAGAGCTTCTTGTAAATCAGGTCTATTAAAGAGAAAAGTCCTGCTCACGGCTTGTGTATTAAAAAAAAAGCCAATAAGTCGCGCTGCTTTCTCTTGTGGACTGCCCTGGGTTCATTTCTCCAACCCCTTCCTATACTTGAGACTAGATTAACAGCGCAGAGTAGGGTGGCTGACTCTTTTGGGTGCAAGGGAAAATTCTCGAAAAGAGTTCTTTCCAGAGAAGAATCAATTGAATGACTCAGAAAACTTAAAATTCTCAGAAATGGTCAAATAGAACCATCAGAAATGGTCAAATGGTGTGAAATAATATCGGTTGCAAAAAAATGGACTAAAAAACCAGCGTCGATGTTGACTTATACAAGTTCCTTCAAATATGTGTCGAGTCGAAAAGGTTTTTGTCCATTGAAATTATCATTGGACCAACCACTGGAAATAAAAATATTGACTTAGCGAGGCAGTCGAGTTATCTGCGTGACGGGTTATCGAAGCTTCACTGCATTAAGATGATAATTTATCTTCTTCAGTACAGTATGTTAAACTTTAAATTATGTGTATTCTGAATGAAGGCAGAAGTAAGAATGTTTAAAAAGTGAGATATCTTTTTAATTAAACAGAATTAATTGACTGCAGGAAATTAAATTCATTAATTTTTCTAAAAAAAAAAAAAAGCAGAACATTGGCTTTGAAAATATCTCTAAAGGTGGAATTTCATTCAGAAAACAGGAATTAAAATAGTTGAAAGACCTCTCTTGCAGACATTTTCAGATCAAATTAAGATTTTGCAAAATCCAAAGGTCCTGTCTGCTTCTTTAAAATTGCATTAAAAACCTTCTTGGTTAACTATACTTTCGGACATTTCTTTGTTTTAGAATTACCGCTGTTTGTGTATTTTTTCCTAATGCCTTTAGTGCGGGAGAAGAGAGGGATATCGAGAAATCCCTCCGGGAAGCAGTCAATGTTAGACGTTAATTGTCCATTAAGGAGGAAGCATTGCGCTAATGCTCTGTGCAAATCCCTGAAGGTGTTTTAAACGTGAAGACACGGATTTCTTTTACGGCGTTTCCAATTGTTGTCTTAGGGTACACATTCCGGAAAATTGGAGCTCGTTTTGTATTTTTTCCTCAGGATCTAGACAAATTACATAATTTATATTTAAATTGTTTGTGTAAATGTTGGGAGGAATTTATGACAGTGATCTGAAATACAAAAGAAAGATGGATTCCTTTTCTAAATTTCTGTAACTATTTCTTGTTTAGTAATACCAAGGTAAAATATCTTAACTTATATACCATAGCATTTCTTCCACACTCATACATGCACACACGCAAATACGCTCACATACACACAGCCGCGGATGGAGCACCCCGCACCGGCCCGGGCATTTATCACAGACCGGCCCCTGTTATATGTATATGTGTATATACAGGGTGGTCCTAAACTCATGGTACAAACTTTTAGGGTAGGTCAAGGGCATTGTAACAATGACTTTTTGTATAGGAATGTATAGTCGCAAGTGACGTGGTGAGGCGTAAACAGGGGAAATGACAGCCGAAAGGAAAAACAAAGATTTTATTCAAAGCGTTGTTGACAATTGTCATATTTACATTAAGTGTTCAAAATTGCGTCCACCAGTAGCGATACATGCTTGACAGCGTCGGTGGAGCGATTGGCGTACACGTTCAAAGATGCCTGGCATTTCACGCACACTTGCAGCAGCTACAGATATGCGAGCGACGAGATCCTCATCTGAGTCAACTGGAGTCTCATAAACAAGATTCTTTAAATGTCCCCAGAAAAAGTAATCGAGGCTCGATAAATCGGGAGATCGGGGCGGCCAAGGGACTGGTCCACCACGCCCAATCCATTGAGCACCAAACGTGGTATTCAGATAATTCCGAACATTAATGCTGAAGTGTGCTGGCGCCCCATCGTGCTGAAACCACATGCGGTTACGAATGGCGATCGGAACATCATGCAGCAGTTGTGGTAACACTTCCTTCAGAAAAATAAGATAGCTTTCGCCACTTAGTCGCGTGGGTAGCAAGTATGGGCCAATCAAAAAGTCGTGCACAATACCAGCCCACACATTAATACAGAAACGTTGTTGAAACGCA
The DNA here is from genome assembly GCA_038373865.1 of Uloborus plumipes. NCBI lineage: Eukaryota > Metazoa > Arthropoda > Arachnida > Araneae > Uloboridae > Uloborus > Uloborus plumipes. The sequence continues at coordinate 16,759 of JAXGGA010014903.1, read as the reverse complement.
TGTGGACGCGTTGCATGTGGATTATCGGTTGCCCACACATGGGAATTGTGCGCATTAAAGACACCCTCGCGTGAAAATGTGGCTTCATCTGTAAATAGCACATGATCTACGAAATCCGGCTGCAATGCGCATTTCTGCATCATCCACTGGCAGAAGTTCACGCGGAGAGGATAATCTGCGGGATTCAATGCTTGTACTTTCTGAAAATGGAAGGGGTGTAAGCGATTTTCGCTTAACACTCTGCCTACAGTCTGATGACTCACACCTACGTCATGTGCAACAGTTCTTGTGCTTGACTCTGGTCTATCAGCCACAATGTTCAAGATGGTTTCTTCCAGCCTTGGAGTGCGTACAGCTCTTAATCGACCAGTGTCATGTCTGTTGACGCCGAAGCCACCTGTTTCACAAAGTTGACGATGCAACCGTTGAAAAATTCTGTGATCCGGCATTCGGCGATCAGGATACTCCTCGCGATACATTCGTAACGCAGCTCTGCCGTTACCATTTGCACGACCGTACATGTAATGCATGTCTGCTTTTTCTGAATTCGTGAAGTCACCCATCTTCTACGGCAGCACAATTGAGAATGGCGCTTTTCCTCATTGCGATGCATCATATTCAACAGCGGCTGGACATCTACTGCCCTCTACTGGCAATGATACCAACTGATCCCTCCATTTTTCTTTCCTTTTATTTCTCTTGTTTACGACTCACCGCGTCACTTGCGACTATACATTCCTATACAAAAAGTCATTGTTACAATGCCCTTGACCTACCCTAAAAGTTTGTACCATGAGTTTAGGACCACCCTGTATATATATATATATATATATATATATATATATATATATATATATATATATATATAATGTTCGTAAATTTTAATTCAAAATTAGACTTTCTTTTACATTTAAAAATTTCAATGATGAAAATGCAAATTTACACACAAACCAAACATTTTTTTCTATTTAATATAAAACCACTATGCGTATGCAAATTCAAAAATTTACTACTACAAATTTTTAATACTTACAGCTACTCCGATTATCAGTGGCGTAACTACTCGTTGGTTTCAGGGGGCGTTATATTCAAAATCGTCACGAGGTTAAAAAACGGCGGGGGGGGGGGGGGGGGGCAACTCCTTTTTACCCACATTTTGCATGCATGTATGTGTGTGTATATATATATATATATATATATATACATATATATATATATATATATATATATATATATATATATATATATATATATATATAATACGCGCTTGAAAATGCGTACTTCCGAAGTTCGAAAAACTGGACAGCTTTTTAAAGAGTACAGAAATATTACTGTAGAAAAATGGAAGGGGGGTCCGGGGGTTCGCCCCGGAAATTTTCATAAATTGTACCTCTAAAAATTCCATTCTAGACTATCTTGGTGATAAAGCAGTAAGTAACCGCCCCTAAGCAAGGGCTAAGGCAGAAACATGCAATACACCGCCAACTCGACCATTTCGATCCATGGATAGCTGTTTCGAGCTTATTCTGCTCTCATCAGCATGGAATACGAAAGTAGTCGAGTTGGAGGTTGTTTTTTTGGCTCTCTTTGCTATATAAGAGGATTTTTGCCTCCAACTTGACTACTTTCGTATTCCATGCTGATGAGAGCAGAATAAGCTCGAAACAGCTGTCCATGGATCGAAATGGTCGAGTTGGCGGTGTATTGCATATCTTGGTGATGTTCGATCTCTTCCTCAGTCAGTAAAACACGATTGCCGGCCATTTTTAATAATGTGAAAGAAAATGATAGGATACAGAAATTCTTCCCAGCGATTTTTTCGAAATTTCAGTTCCAAAAACGCAGTTTCAGACGAATTTCGATCATAATGGGAGGTTTAGAGGCCTACCTCCGGAAAATTTTGACATTTATTTCCTAAAAAAGACAATCCTCAATGATTCTGGGAAGGGGAGGGGGTGGCAATGAAGTCTGTTACACAATGATATTCGTTGGAGAATCGTACTTTTTCATTCTAGGAGTTTTATATTTTTTCATCTCATTTTTGCATTTTTGGACCAACGTTTCGGGGGGGGGAGGGGTTGTCCCCAAAACACCCCCCATAGGTACGCCAATGCCGATTATACATAAATATAAATAAATAATTGAACATTGAAATAATGGAACACTATTACTATGCATTCGATCGCGTACTGCTTCTCGTAAGAAAAATTGTGACCAAGATCAACTAATGGAACTTGAACTCTGATCTGGCTCTTCATAATCATTTATACAAAATCTTTTGATGCATAGAAAGTAAATCCATTTTTAACGTACATTTCAAAAGCTTGAAGGAAGACATTGATTTTGAAATTTCTTACACTCAACTGAATATATACACAGGATTGAAATAAAGCTATGGTGTTTCGAATATATTTGAGACCTTAACTGGGGCAAAATATAATTATGTGAAAATGGGGTGAGTTAAAAATTTAACACTGATCGATCTTTAAATTTACATTTATGCAAAAATGTATCCGCCCCCCTCCCCTACTGAAAGTAAATCCGTTATTAGCATACTTTTTAGAAACTAATAACATGATGATCACATGTTTTAAAACGTACAGTTTCTGATTTAATTTTTATAACGAAGTAGTTAAAGGAAATTCATAAAGTAAAGAAGCTGAACTTTGAAACGGATTATTTATTCGTCAACTAAAAAGCCTACTTAGTAAAACGAAAGTGAAGACTGAAAGTTTAAACTGCGTCTCAATTGACTTACTTTTTTTTATATCTAGTTCGAGTTTATTCATATACAACAATTAAATATAGTGACAACACATTTTAGGATGTTCAAATGTTATAGTTTTATGTGAATTAAATAAGCAGTTTAACAATGTATGCGCATTTGTAAAACATAGAAACTATCAGTGTTGAAAAAAAGGTACAATATTTAATACTCCTTCAAGCGCGTACTGCTTTCTATAGAAAAAAATAGAAAATAGAATTCCGTGAAAAAGAGAGAAATTTTGAAATTTAACATTGATCGATTTTTATCTATATCTATTTACCTTACTTTTATCTATTCTTATATCTATAGACTTATATCTGTTATGGCCAAAGCCCGAAGTCCGGCCACTTCGCGAATTGGCCAGCCACTTCGCACATTCGCCGGAGCATGTGGCCAATGCCCGATGTACTGGAAATGAATTGCGTACATGGGACTTTGGCCGGCCACTTCCCGAAGTGGCCCGGAACTCCCTGGCCAATGTGCGATGTGCTAGCTGTTCGATGCAGTTGCACTTCCAAGTGCTCAACAAATCGCTGCAGATGTAAAAATAAAACTCTTGCGCAATATTCCAAATGCCATAACAGTTCGTCTTGTTATGTCAAATGTTGATATTCATAATTTTCTGTAAAAAACTAATTCAGTAGATATTGTGATTATATTTTTGTTTGTTAGTTTGTTTTCTCCAAGGGAGAGGAAATTTTCATAAGAGGCCATGAGTTTTCTGGTATTGTGAGATCTTCACGCTAATACCCAATTCAATTATTTTTATTTGAAACTTTCATTTGAATTCAAAAATCGCGAAAAACGTATTGAAGGTTTTTAATTAATTTCTTCGTTAATTAATGTCATCAGAAGACGCCAGCTAGCTCAAGACACTCCGATCAACTCTGAACAACCGTTTTCGTAAATGTTTACAATTTCGGTTTTCGCTAATTTTATTTCTGTTTTTTCTCTTCTAAATACCCATCGCCCTTTAAGAATTTACCTCCCCTTTGAGAAGTCCAATTCCCCTTCGGGAGCAATCGCCCTCATGTTGGGAACCACTGGTTTAATAGTTGATCGGCTTAAAATGTTAAAATAATTTTTTTTCGCCCCACATTCGAAGTAAATTAGTACACGTATGTAATATTTCTGCACTTTAAAGTAGATTAATTGACTTTATGTTTTTTGCTCTCCCCCCCCCCCTTTTTTAAAGGAACTTTCTGAGATTTTTTTTAATAAAAAATGTAAGGGAGAAGCACTTTTTACTTTTCTGGGCCCCCCACAAAAACTATTTCTGTATCCGACCCTGATCTGTGACAGATAAAATGTGATTATCATTAGAATTATGGTAAACAAGCATAAAATGTAACATGTGAAAAAGGTCATGACACACAAAATCTGTCACTATCTTTTTTTCTAACTTTGGCCGATCGCCTCATGCCACTTCGCGAACTGGTTGGCCAAAGCCCGAAATCAAGGAAAGATCGGACTTTGGCCGGTCATTTTGAGGCGATATTGGCCATTTCGCGAAGTGGCCGGCCAATTCGCGAACTGGCCGACTTCGGGCTTTGGCCGTAACATATCTATTCTCAAACTTTTCATTCCGATCGGAAAAGTTATTTACAAACTTTTCAGAAACTAACAACATGATGACAAGCTGTATTGTAAGTAATAAATTGAGTAACATGTGAATAAAAATGAAAAAAACAAACTTAATATTGAACTAACTTTACAATATTTAACAACTATTGAGCTTGGCGTACTAAAAACAAATCTAGTTCTGTGAAAATTTAGCAATGATGAATCTCAAAATATCCATACTATTTCAGAAACTGACTACATATGACGGCAACATATTTTATAATATTTATTTACAATTATTAGTTTAATGAATATGAAGCACACATGCAAATAATACGTACGAACTTAATTATTACCTTTTTCTTTTTTTCAACTTAAAAAAATGTTACGTAAGTAATTTTTTTAAGTGAAGACAGGAATTTTCACAGTGACGAACATTTTAATTCAAGCCTTGAGGGAACTTCCTTAGCATTAAAAGTAAAACTGTTTATTATACATAATTAAAAAACTACCAGCAAATTGTTCACTTTGATTAACTCAAAAAGCTGCGTCGGGGAAAAAATGAAAAAGTATGACATTTTAATGGCATTGGAAAGCAATATTTTGCATTAAAAATGAAGAAAGTTTTAAAATTTAGACCGGCCGTCCGACCGAAAAAAAAAAAAAAAAAAACGCTATAAGTTGTAAAATTTACACCGGCCGACTAAAAAAAAAGAGCGCCACAAGTTTTAAAATTTAGACCGGCCGGCCGGCCGACTAAAAAATAAAAATAAAAAAAAAACGCCACAAGTTTTAAAATTTAGACCGGCCGGCCGGCTGACTAAAAAAATAAAAAAAATAAAAAAAAAACGCCACAAGTTGTAAAATTTAGACCGGCGGACCGGCCGAAACACAGGCGGCCCACCGGGAAAATGCCCGGCTGCCCGCCGGCCCCATCCGCCCCTGCACACACACACGAGCGCTCGCACACACATACATGAAAGAAGAGTAATATGGAATGCCAATTATATTTCTATAAATAGTTTAATTGGTTTTGACCTACACTGCAAAAATGAACTATTGTTTTTACAGTATAATACCGGCAGCTGAGGCTCCAATTTAAAACTGTAAAATGCACAGTAATAAACTGTAAAACTAGCAGTTTTACAGTTTCTTAATGTAAAGTTTGAAATTTTAGTTTACTTCTGAAAAATTTAGTTGTATTTTGCTGTAATAACGACAATATAATACTGGCAGCAGTGGTTCCAGTTTAAAGCTGTAAAATGCACGGTAATAAACTAAAATGAGCGATTTTACAGTTTATTACTGTAAAATTTGCAATTTTTACAGTTTATTACTATAAAATTTGCTGTATTAAACTGCAAAAACAATATTTATTTTTTAGTGCAAGCATTCTTAAAACATCAGTGCAAACTATGACAATGTGATGAGCTGTCACTTTTAAAATGAAGTGCTATTTAATTTGTTGTCAAGTAAAAATGAAAATCTTATAACAAAAAATGGCAAATGCGGGTACATTTTAATTGTTGGAATACATGAAATAAGTGGTTCAAACTACTGAAAAAATTTGAAAATTTGGTTTCTTGTGTTGTTATGGAACTTCTGGTTTCTTTTATTCTGGTTTCGTTTATCTGATACAAATTGATCTAAATAAAGAATTTAGTTCAAATCGTGGCCATTAACTTCGTGCCATTTGAGCAAGGTTGATTTCCGGGTCCAGAATTGCAATAGCCGTTTCCGTTTAATTTGCTTTGGCGCATTTGATGCATAACGAGGTGGGAGGGGGGGGGAGATATTCTTCACTGTGAAGGCACTCAGAGGGCGTAAAATGCAAGTAATGGCAAGAAAAGGGTAAAAAGAATGTTTAATTTCAAAGGAAAAACTTGTGTTTATGGCGTAAACTAGCACCTCTGAACCACAGTTATAACCGAAACTAAGACCTATGCAGGGAAACCATTTTACACTGGTTTATATCTAGTGTGAATTGACATAAACACATAATTTTGTCCAGATTAGTAACCCTCAAAATGCCTTTTTGGTAGTTTTTGTAGTGAGATAGAATAAAAAACCTGGAAAGGTAAGCAAAAATTCATGCAAAATTTTAAGTTTTAGGAATAGTAGTCACATTCACATCATTTCTGGGTTGGTAAAAATTTGAAGTTATCAGAAAAGAATATAGGTTCTTTTTTTATTAGTATTACTATTATCTTTTTTTACAGAAATTAGTTTACGACTGGCAAAAAGCATTCCTTCCCGCTTTTCAAATGTCTGAACTTCAAAAGGAGAGATACAAAGCAAACAGTTGCTTCACTGCTTTAGTACAATCACTGTAAGAAAATCCTATTTACAGAAACCAAAGATTATTTTATACTATTTGTTGATGAAGAGGTATTAAGTAAAAACACTATAGGAGGTATTAAGTAAAACCCATACTAGGGTTCTCATAGCATAGTTCAGAGATACCCAACCTTTTTGGGAAGAGTGTTACTTTCTAGTGAAACTAATTTCTGCGTGCTACTTTCAGTTTTTTCAACAGAACACTGCAAAAACTGTGGGAAAATATTGATATACAATTTACAGACTGAATACATGTAATTTTTACTCAAGTATCACATTTTTTCTATCAAGTCTAAGTATTGGAAAAGCTCAGTTCAAGAAACACAAAACACGAGCTAGAGCTTGTGCTTTGCTGAGACAGCTCATTATATGGTCGGTAACAGAAGAAAAGTTTGGATCCTTGACACAAAAAAGTATTTCTATTGGTAATACATGCTTTACTCAAAAACCCGTCTCCCCCCCCTCCCCTCCAAAAAAAAAAAAAGAAACCTCATCGTTCTTTTTTTCGTGATAAGCCGTAATTATTAAGACTAGTGTTATATATAATTGCACAGCTTACGGAAGCCTCAATCAAAATTATGGCTTAAGTGAGATTAAAGAATACTTTTATGAATAGAAACGATTGAATAGTTAATACAAACAATTAGATTTCCCATTATAATGGGTTAAAAACGAGTGACCCATTAAACACTCAATCTGCAAAATCTTGAAGAAAATGCAATTTTTTTAAATTCCAAGTTTAATACATTTAAACGTAGGAAAAGTAAAGATTTGACATTGTTAGTTTTATAAGGAAATCTAATACTTCGCTGATTATTAGTACTTAGGAAGAACATTTAATCTAAAAAAAAGACAATAAAACATTATTCAAAGCTTATGCATCTGAGTATCATAACGATTAAATTACTTAGCCTCATCAAGAGAGTTTATAGGTCTTTAAAAAATCGCCGATCATATTTTACACCAAAGGTTCTGAAATCACTTAAAACATCGAAAGTATTTCCCTCTATCGTGAAATATTTTGTTATTTACGTCACAAGTGACCCACACGTCGTTTTTCTCCCGAAGAAAAAGAATTGAACAACAAAGATAGATTGTTTCTCGCCTTCAGGGAACTAGATATGTAGAGCTGGCAACTGTCCAAATCATTGGGAACGAGGACAATATCCCACCCAGTGAGTACCTATAAACTCGCTGAACATCCTATTCGTAAGAAAAATGATCAGAACAAAGCTGAGAAAGAAAGAAACATGTTGAAAGAAAAATTGCTTTCTCCCTTTTTGTGTTTAACCTGTTGTAGACAATAACTATAATATGCATTACTTTTCTGCTCGATTACTGCCGCGTTTCCAATGCGATTTCACTGGCGTATGCACATAAAATAGGATGTCTTATGGGCACCTAAACCAGCATTATGTGACCATTTTTTTTTCTTATTTTCTCTGGATAATTTGCGTAGTCATTTAATAATTTTTCTCAAATAGCAAGATTTATTGTTTAAGAATAAAGCAAAATTTTAGATCAGGGCTAGAAATGTTTACTGCTGTGTTTGCTGTTTATGCCATTTAAAAGACACAAGTTCCATTAGTAATAAGAACATGGATTTGAGGAGGAAGCTACCTTCTTCTGAGAGAGTGAATCGCCTCAAATGATAAGGAATCTATTTTCGGCCACGAAAGATGACAGCACTACATCTATATTTATTTCATATTCTAAAGGGGATGGAAAGCCTCCAGCACTTTACAATGAGTTACAATTTACAATTGTTAGAGACCATGCTACCAACTACAGGACTTTCGAGCCCATGGATTTTATGAGCATGCATTTCGTATGAATTCAATGAGTATTTTATGACTTCGGACTCTGGTCCTAATCCACTAGTCTACTCTAGCCATATCCATTAGTCTACTCTCGCTACTTTGAATTTTAAGTTTCATAAATTATGTAACATAATATTTAAAATATATTTAATTCCTTATTTTATTTTCCGTTCTTCAGACTCTGTGCGTATATTTTCTTCCGAAATTTAAGAAACAAATATGCTAAATGATACTTTTTTGTGTTTAATAACATTTCTCCACTTGGCAACAAAAAAGATGTCTTCTTGAAGAAAAATGCAGTAGAATGTTGTTAAAAACTAACATATGTTGTTTAGACTTATTCTGATCTGAGAAGTGTCTGCAAATTTTTCGTTTTTCATTTTTATTTCTTTATTTAATTTTATTCTACTTGTTTATTTATTTTTATTATTTGTCATCTATTTTCCTTTAGCTTTATTTACGTCGAATTAAATTATTTCGCTCTTTTTTGTGGGAAATCAAAAAACCATTTCTTCAATTATCTCAAAAGCTCACTTTTGCAGATTCTGCGGTTTAGTTCTCCACAGCAGAATATACTTAAATCAATAAATAAAACTTATAATTCATAAAAGCACGGAATTTTTTATCACTTGCATTTGGACAAAACCTAACCTACTATAAAAAATGTATTGGTGAAATTCTGAAATTTGAAAAATATTTCATGATAGAGATGTGCCATTCATGAGCAAACGATCCAATGTGAAAGATCCAATTAAATGATTCATTTTTGAAGTACGTGAGTAACTCTAGCAAAGACGTCACCAGAAATTTTTTTAAATGAACGAAGTCGTTTAAATGAACGAGTCAAAACAATGAACGATCCTCTGATGAAGGAGTCATCAAAAAGAGCGACATTGCCTATCTCAATTTTGTAAGAAACAATCATTCTAATTATTTAACAGAAATAAAATACAATTTTTTTAATCAGTGATTCGAATAAACATCCTGTACAATAGTTTTAATTCATTAAAGAGCTAAACTACATAGCATTTGACAAGGGACCTTTCTTTAAACAAATTGGTGAGTTTATTGGTTTTAATGGCGCAAGAGCCCTAACAGGCTACGCTGCGCCCAACATTAGTTCTGATGTTTACAAGAGCGAATAGTTTCCAAAAGGGACATTCTATGGTAACTTACGTTACATTTTGACCAATTCTTTGGCATTTAGCACCTCTGTGCAAACAAATGATGTTATATAAACCTTGTACAAAAGTGATTTATGAAAATGGCAATCAAATGGGAAATTAAAATGCAAAAATCTTTGATGCATTTAAATTTTACAAAATTTAGCAGCCAAAACTAATACAGTAACTTACGTTACACAAAATTCTCTCTTTGTGTAACGTAAGTTACTGTTTTATTTTTGACTGCTAAATTTTGTAAAATTTAAATGCATCAAAGATTTTTGCATTTTAATTTCGCTTTTGATTACCATTTTCATAAATCACTTTTGTACAAAGTTTATATTACATTATTTGTTTGCACAGAGGTGCTCAATGCCAAAGAATTTGTCAAAATGTAACGTAAGTTACCATGGAATGTCCCAAAAGTGTAAACGTACTTTGACTATAACAGACATAAAACTTCTAGAATTTCGGAATAATCCGCTGAAATAAACATAAGAACCTATGTCTCAAATTAATCGAGGTTAAGTAATCGAAAGAAACAACTAAAAAATAACTCTGAATAATTGAAAGCACATTTAACAAAATAAAGACACAAAAACAACGGATCTTTATGCAGGAAATTTTTACTCTGTACATGTAAACAAATTTTTTTGATAAATCCAGAGTCTAACGAATATTTCGCAAAAGCTTTTTTAATTGTAATATCAATTATTATTTTAAAAATTCAGCGTAGTGTTTCTGTTTGTTCTTTTTAAAGTGCATATTTGCAAATGGCGTCTGCGTGTGAGTTGTCAGTCTTCGTGTGAGGCTGAAAGAAACGAAGTGTGGTCTCTAATCTGTGAAAATTCCGAGACTTGTTCCTGAGAGGTGTTTACGGCTTTCGGATCTTCCAGAAAATCCTGCCCATCACTCACTACGCCGCCATTTTTCTCCATTTTTTTTTCTCTTGTCGATCGCATGTACTAGAATTAGAAAGAAAAAAAAAGAGAGAAAAAAATTAGGTCACTTCTGTTTTTTTCGAAATGTGAGAGTGGAAAGACATAAATTGAGTGGACTAGCCGCAAACATGTTTTATTTCAGACCTTTTTCCTTTTTATCTTTAGTTCAAGCGTTCGAAAGGAATCGACATTCTTTTTCATGAAACTCCTTTGTTGTTAAACTATATTTTAGAAACTTATATGTTTGAAAGCAAGTTAAAAATCAAGTGAATAAGTATACGTTAAATATTTTTTTCTGCAACTAAGAGCCAATAAATTTACATTTATCTATGGATAAGATATTATGTCAAAAAGCAGAAGAAACGCATCGTAATTTTTTCTGTTTCACAAAGTGTCCTATACTGCCGTGCTAAGCACGAAAGTGGTATCTGCACTTTTTAACAAAGTTGAGTTATCGCCACCAGGTAGCTCGTTGTGACGTATTTTACGTAAATACCGTTTTATGGTTATTTGAGAACGGGAAATATGTTTTAGAAAAAATTCTGAAAAAGTACCATCTGGAACAAATACATGGTGGAGCAAAACTTTATAGAGTAATATCTCAGTTTGAAGTCGACTGCAGATACCACTATTTCGCTTAGCACAGCAGTATAGATAGCAAAAATGAATGTAATAAAAATTACCTATGATTAATATGTTAAAGACATTGCTTACCGTAATTAAGGCTAATATGAAAGGCAATTATTGATGAACAGAAGTTTTTCTCACCAGTGCACTAATATTAAATTATAGTACATTTGAGTTTTTGAGGATTCCTTGTTGAATGACCCTGAAATGTTTCGTAATGTAGAAAAGTGGAAGTTGTTTTCTTTGAATGAGAGCTAGTCTATGGGTGAACTATGGATTAAACATGTGATTCTTTGTTATTTAATGACAATTTGTGGAAGACAAGAAATATTTACATAATATCTATTCCAGCGTTTTTAATAAAAACATTAAGCACTTGATGACATTTGCACTGAAAGATTTCAATTTCTTTTACGTTTGAATTTTCTATTAGATTTCAATTTGTGCTATTTATAGTGCTAGGTTCTTACCTTATGTCATTTAAATAAATCTATCACAGAGGTAACTTTTTTTATGTTTGTGATGTTTAAGTTGCAAAAATTATCAAAACTAAGAACTGACATAAAAAAGACAAATATAAACTAAGAAATTCGAGACAATAGGAGTTTTTAGCTTGGTAAGTTTTATTTGCGTTAAGTAAAAATCATAAATAAAAAAATTTTAATTATGAAAAAGACGATTCTCGAAATAAAAAATAGAAAATAACTAAGAATATTTATTTTATGAAAGTAAGTATAATAATTGTAATAATCCTGAATACCATACAAATTTTCCAATAAATTACTGCCGAAAATTTTACCTCTATGGTTTCAGTACATGAAATAAGAACATATTTCATTTTTATTCATTAATACCTCATTGGTTATCATAGAGCAGAGTAAAGTTTTCAAAATTTAATTTTAAGAACAAAATAGTATAAAAATCAGATTGAAATAGAGATATGCAGAAGCAAGCTGATAAAATACCATTTGAATCACAATATTGAGAAAAAAAAAGTCACTTTTTACTTGGTAGTCAAAGCATAAAATGAGCTGAAAAGAAAGTTATTCAGTTCATTCATCATTTTTTATTTTCCTAGTTCCAAACATCATTTTACTTTCTTCACATTTTCCAGAGAAGACATTAAGCAAAACCAAAATAAAACCGCGTTAATTTAAATTTTTGAAAGAATAACGCCACCCAAAAGCTCTCTGATCTCTTTATGAGAGGGAAAAAAAAAGTGGTTTTGAATTTCAAATTTGCGGATAATTTCCTTTGAAATATGACGACGTGCTTGGCAACGGAGGAAAAGGTTTTTCAAAGGTTCGAGAAGAGTCGAGAGGATAGAAAAAAAGAAACTTTAAATCGACCATATAAATTCTAACCGCCTCTGCTTTCTTTCTGTTCCCAGCTCTCATCAAAACAAAAGAATTCGGTTTATTCCACGTGATATGAGGAAGACAAACATAGTTTGTGGAAAAGACGCTCTCAATCTGACTTCCGTTATGTTCCCCCTTCCGTTCTTAAGTAGGGAAAAACTAAGCTCGTAGGGAAAGAAGATTTACAAGGAGAAATATTTGGCTGGCTATCATTTTCGGTTTGGCGAGATTTCCCCAAGAAGAGCATAGAAAAAGGAAGATATATTGAGGTAAGAAATTGAGGTTGTGAAAAAAAAATATTGACGTATTGATTCAGATTTATTTTTTTGACTGGGCAATTTTCACTGTCAAGTTGTCAATAACTTTCTCTCTAATTGATGTTTTAGCACATTATTACTAAAAAAGATTTAGTTAGAATACAAATAATTTATCCCCGCAGTTAGGTAGCTCTGTTGAAACAATAGTAAACAACTCTAAGTTGTTCTCATAGATTGGTGATTGAGATCATCGGTTCGATTTAGAAGAAAATATTACTCATATAACTAAATGACATATCTGCGTCACATTTGGAACCCTCCTTCTAAAGCTCAATACTGGCTAAAAATTCAGAAATCTTATTGCAGCATTATTGCAGTTTATATTATTGTGCACCAAAGGTCTTGAATAAACAAAACTTAAACGAAAATAACGTTATTGAGTTCATTTGAATTTGTTGAAACACATCCCTTATAGGTAATTCTGTTTTAAACATTTCTGAATAGTTCGATAAGTTTGAGTGACAACTCTTCGTTTTATTTTTGCTGAATTTTCAATCAATAATGAGCAAACTTCGTGTTTCCACTTGTCTTTTTTAAAGGAGTTTTCATATTTTTACACTTATTCCACCTTTTTGTCTTTTTTTGATTAAATAAAAAAGGAATAGCATTTTTCTACTTGAAGGAAGCTTAATAGTTAACAAAAACTATTAGTTTTTTCTTCCTTTAGGAGCATATATAGCCTGTAAATTAAGCGTAACAATTTTTGAAATGAGTCGTAGGAGGAGCAAATGGTCACATGATAAACCAAAAGATCTTAGTGATAAATCAGATTGTATGTGAAGCTTCTCAAATGATGCATTTTCAGTGCTATTTATTTGTAAGAACCTTCTAATATGACACTATTATAAAGATTCTTACAGGAAAACAGTATATGGTAAAAATATAGAAACCCTCTATTTAGACATGAAACATGACTGAAGAAAGGATAAGTCTCTCAGATGAGATACATCACATTATGAAAATAATGTAGATACATCGTTTATGAAATATTTTAGGTAAAAAAGGAATATAAATGACTTATCTACATAAAGATTGTATTAAAGTTTTATGAAAAAGATGACACATGGAAGTTTCTATAATATGGTATTAAACTTGTAATAGATTCTATGATAAGTGATATTAACATTTGAAAAATCTACTTATTTTAAAAACTGACCATTTTTCTATCTATCTCTCTCTGTCATTCTTCTTTCTCCTGAACGCCAATGAAGTGAAAGCCTAACCGGGATAGATTCGTAATTTTTCAGGCTTCATTAGTTTTAATTTGCAGAATTATACGATTTTAATTAAGGGAGATATCAATTAATAAGTAGTCAAGTTTAAAGCGATTTGTCCTAAATGATTAAACATGAAATTCATTGTTATAAAACGTGGTTGATATGAAACAGTAATAATAATGAGAATTTTGAACAAAAGCTCAACTGAATCAAACATGAAACTCATTAGCGGGCCACTTGCGTAGTATGTCTTAAAATCTTATGAACATTAAATTATATCAAATAATATAACATCAGAATGAGGTAAAAGTTAGGGGGAGGGGCCGTTATGCATCAACATGCCGGCAGGGAGTTTATCTAGCTGCCCTGGCAGCTAGTAATATATTACGTTTTGTTAGTGTAATAAAGCAAAAAAGGGATATAATATAAAAGAGCAGATTGTAAGATGTATTACTACTCACCACTCACCTTTAATTATGTTTTGATAAGAAAAAAAAAACGATTTCTTTAATCTCAGTTGATACTTACTTGCTGAATTGAGTAAAGCGTTTGCTCTTTACATCAGGAATTGAAAAATTCATTTTTAAGGGTAATTTCTTGAAAAAGTGAAAAATCCGACTTTTTCGTTTATTTTTCAATGATAGCAGTGAAAAAAATCTTTAAACAGAAATGCTAACGTTAGAGTTTGCTGAAGAATTACATAAGTAACGGAGTACACTCAAAAACACCATTGAAAAAAATTATAGATGACATTTGAATTTATGTTAAAGTAAACGTGATTTTTTTCTGATTTTCAGGTAACAATAAAACTGTGGCTTAGAATCCTGCTCCTAACGAATTAAAATTACATTCATGCAAATTTCTGTCTGCTGAGAAAAATTGGTCGTTCAAAAACTTCACTTTCTTTCCCGAGGGAGGATCGATCCCATAATCTTAGCATTATTAGCGCTTCACTCTAACCAACTGAGCTGCACTGTAAAAAATGAATGTTGTTTTTACAGTAATAGTGCTAATTTTACAGTAATAAAAACGGAAAATTGCCAATTTTCCAGTAATAAATTGTCAAATTGCTAAGTTTACAGTAATAAACAGTACAATTGTTAATTTTGCTGTTTATTACCTTTTATTTTACAGTTTTAAACTGGAACCTCTGCTGCCAGTATAATACTGTTATTTTTACAGTATAATGCAGCTCAATTTGACGGCAATATCCTGTAAAACTGCTAACTTTACAGCAAGAAACTGTAAAATTGCTAGTTTTACAGTTTATCAATGTGTATTTTACAGTTTTAAATTGAAATTTCGGTTGCCATTATTATACTGTAAAAACAGTTAATTTTTTGCAGTGTAATAGGCCTCCTTCTCGTAATGATACACGCTAAAGCATGACGTAATACAGTTATGAAGTTAATTGAAATCAATGACTCTATTTTGTAAATGGAAGATGCAAGAGATGATTTTTTAATGATGTCTAACATATGAAGTTTGATTATGGATTTCCCACGTAACTCCATGCGAAATATTATAAATGATGAAAGACTTACTAAAGACGATATCAACAACTTCTGGCATAAAAATTCTTGTAGAAGACTGATATCGGATATATTTTAAGGTGTAGTTATTATTAAATGAATTATTCCAAATGAGACATAAAATAATTTTAAGTCAAGGTGAGCTGATGCATGAAATGAAATAAGATGTAGACAAGGTTTATGGTGAAATAATAATGGGACAGAAACAAATTGTTGATAAATCATACAATTTATCAAATTGCTGAAATGTCTTCACGCTATCTACGTCCTATTATTAAAACAGAGTGTAATAAAAGTTATCGGCTCCAACCCGGAAGTTAAAGAAAATTAACATTCTGGATGATTATTCTAAAAGTATTTTCTCAGTTCGTTAATCTAATACCAAAAGTAAATACCTAGAATAGTACTCATATAATTATATTCTAATAAGGCATTAGATGCCAACACGTTCATCTTGTGCACATCTTTAAAGTTTAAGCACAGTGTAAGATTTACAATATTTAAATGTAGTGCAGTATAAATAAAAACCATAGTTTTCATGCCTTAATCTATTGAGAATGAAATAGTGCTGAAAAGAAAATAAAAACACTACAACGCTGCACAAATTAGCAGAAAACTGCAGGCACGCATTTCTAGATTAAAAGGAACATGTTTTTAAATGCAAATAAGTGAGCTTATGCAGGAAACTATATCCAGTAAGAGCACCGAGACGAAAGAATATATAGTTTAAAAAATAAAAACAGTGGATTAGCCGAGCAATTGAGGAGAAAATAATAAAAGATTAAAAAACCTAATAATGTTTGAATGCAGGTACAAGAATGAGCCAGAAAGACTTAGAATGGTGGAAAAATAAAGCAGAAGTTAAAGCATAAAAGAGATCACTTTCATTAACTGTATACAGAAAGAAAGATAAAAAAATCGTGTGAATAAAAAATTCAATATAGCAATCCTCACCATTGAAAAGTAAAGACTAATGAAAAAAAAAAAAAAAAAAAAAAAGAACCAACTGCAATGCAATAGAAAAAAAAAAAAAGACTTGTTCGAAAAAAGAGAGAGAGAAAGGAAAAAAAAATCGAGAAAACAAACATAGAATTAAATTACAAAAATTTAAGCTAAA
>JAXGGA010014902.1:0-30718 GCA_038373865.1 Uloborus plumipes | reverse complement strand
CTGATTATAATTACCTGAATACAAAACCTGGGGGAGGGGGGGGGGGTATGGCACAGATTGTACTATTGAACTTTTTAAGAGTGTGTGTTTAGGGGTGTTTTTGCTCTTTTTCTTTTTTGAGAGCTCTCTCTCTCTCAATGGGGGGAGGGGGCATGGTTGGTATAAATGTTGCAGAGGGTAACTGGTATAAATGTTGCAGAGGGGGGGGGGCATCCTCTGCAACATTTATACCAAAAATGTAAATAGGGGGGATTCCAAATGTATCGGAGAAAGAGGGCCTGAGGAAATAAAAAGAAAAAAAGGCATGAACCAGAAATGATTATAAAAAAAGGTGTTTTCGCATCAAAGAAACAATGAGACTTGAAAAATTCATTTAGAAGGAAATGAGAATTCTTCTAAAATGTTATATCTCTCAAAGTTAAGATGGATTTTGAATATGATTGTTTAGAGAAATTCTCCTCAGTACAAAGAAGTTGATTGTATTTTGTTGAAAATTTGGTATGCTTTCTTAAAACAATTACAGATGAGAGGTGATGTCTATTAAATTTAATGGCACATTTTCTAAAATTTTTAATTTGAAATCAAATACCTCTTTTTAATTTAAAATTCTGATCAAATAACAAACAAAAAACTTTCATAAATATTTTATCTCTTTCAAATTTTCATTTAAATTTTTAAGATTTGTTAGAAATGACAGTTAAAAGCCTTTTTTATTTGGTTTTGAGGACAAAGAATTTTTTCAATGTTATTCTGTGCAACATGTTCCGTGATTACCCTGTCCCGCCCTAAATATTTTAGACTTTTGAATCCCTCTGTGAAACTTTGAAATCTAACTATTTGTAATGCGTAAATTGCACAGCTTTTTTTTAACTTCCTTTTACGTAGTAAAGGAAGTATTGTGATCGCGAAAAAAAAATCACTCAAATTTGAGTCTAAATTTTGATTTTGCTCACCCCCGAATGAATGTTTAGTAGTTTTTTCGACCTTTCAGCACGTGCATATGTACCTACCAACATATAAGCAGCCGAAAAGTCCTTTTCAACCACCCCTGAGTTAATTACGACGAGTTTTCTCTTGACGTCTGTATGTACGTATGTGCGGATGTATGTGCGTATGTAAGTCGCATAACTCAAAAGCTATATACCGTAGAAGCTTCTAGCTTGGTATGTAGGCTCTGAGGATGGTCTAGTTGTGCACCTCCCCTTGTGGTTGCATTTGAATGTTCCCACGGGGGTGTTTTACCCCTTTTTTGGGGTAAATCAGTGTTAATTTCAGTGCAGACTCAAGTGATATGAATTGGCGCTACCACTTGGCGATATGTCGCCAAGCTTTTGGTCGCCAAGTGTTTGACGCCAACTTGGCGACATATCGCCAAGTTGGCGACAAAGTTGGCGACAAATTTGGCGAAAAAAATATTTTTTGAATTTGGGTTCAACTTGGCGCTATTGGCGATATTTTGCGAAAAATTCACTGAATGATATTAAAATCAGCAATATTTAGAAAATTAAATATTGTAAAATATTTTTTGCATTGTTTTGTGGCAGATTAAGGGAATAAATATTTGAATTGTTACCTTGCTCACTCCAAGCACTTTTTTTAACACTTAAGGCAACTACTAAGAAATTTACACGTAAAAGGAAGTAGTGTGGGGTCCATACCAGATTTTTTTTTAATTGAGTTTAGTAACTACATGAATAGGCATTATCTTCTCTATTTCTTGAGCACAAAAACTGCACAATTTTTAAATTTAAGTTACATCTATACAGAATATCACAGATGAAGGTGTCCAATACATAAGTCAGCGATGCCCAAAGCTCTATTACTTATGTCTTTCCAATTGTTCTCATCTGACTGATGCATCTTTAATAGCTTTAGGTCAAGGATGTCATAATTTGAGGTAAATAATGATTTTTTCTTTCAATTCTCTACATTTTGTCAACAAAAACTAATTTTAAGAATGCTAATTTGTTTGATTAGCTCTGATAAATCTCATTAACCTTTTGGATCCGGGCTGTTTTTTAGACATTTTTCTTTCGACTCAGGTAGTACGACAGTTGAACCACAGATTTCTTTTCTATTGAAAAGAGAAGGTATGAACTGTTGTACCAGACGTATGAAACCTTGAAAAAATCCCCGGCTCCAAAGGGTTTGAGTGAAAATTTCAACCCCGTCCTCTAAAGAAAAAATACTTATGGTACAACATGTGTACCGCCTGGTTCCTAAAGGCTAAATAATCATTGTTACTGTTCAAAATATAAAAACTATTAAACTCCTTATTTATTTTGTGTACATGAAATCTCTATGATGTAATTGATCTCTTTAAAAGTGAAATTATAATATTTAAAATTCTTCCACTGGTTGCCTGTTACTATGATATGCCTAGTATTTAATTGCTTGCAGTTTCAATAAATACGTTTCAACTGCAAATTCTTTCAAAAGATAAATGTAAACATTTAAAAATTTATTATTTTCAAATTGATTAATCTAAACTAGTTGATGAAATGAATGTGAAGTGAAATTACGATACATATATTTAAAATTCCACAGATATTTTTAAAACATTACAAATATTTATCTATAATTATTTGAAATATGTGCAGTGATTTGCATTAACAATAGTTATTTAAATATTTAACTCATTTTTTACGTGCAACTGTAACCATTTGTAAATTTTAATACTTTTTGTTCCGAATCTAAAAAAAGGAAAAGTAGGTTGACTTTTCTCTTAAAAGTCTACTTGTTTTTCGAACTTAAAAAGTATTTTCCAATGAGATGGATGTTGCCAATGCTTATTATTGCTTCAATATAACTTTTATAAGTACTGAATTCTCATTATTAAAATTATCATAGTTTTTTTTCTTTCATAATAGTGTACATTTTTATTCAAAAATGAAATATTAACATCATGAAATACATTAACATAAAATCCTACTTAAAACAGCAGTATTAAACATACCTAACTTCAATCCATTAGGGTTTTAAAGAAAACATTGACATTGCACTCTTTACATGCATGCATAAATTTCTGATTTTACGCTTTCCCATTTTTACTGTTTTGTTCTTGGTAATTGATAAGATCAAAATATGTTTAGCAGTGAAGTAGGGTATGTACGAGAATGAGACTCTCGCCTTGAAAAACTCCTATGTGCGTTACTATTTATATGTGTGCTCCTTATGTAGTTGTCTGTTTTGTTACTTTAACACTTGAGTTTCTAGTTCAGTACACTGTAAATTGCATCAATAAAGCTGCATTGAGGTTTTTTTTTTTTTTTTGAACATCAGTGTGATTCAATTTAGTGAAATTATTGAATCAATCAGTTTATTTACTTCTTTAAAAATTCATTTTTGTACGTTTAAAAGTTACAAGTATGAAATGTGAAAGTATGAAAGAGTAGTTTTTCAATGATATAAAATCACTGTAATGACTTTTAAAAACTGGTCCAATGTTTTAAAGATACTTTAAAATAACTTCTTGAGATTACAAAGGAATTAATTTTCAGGACTTTAGAAGTTGCTGCATGTTCTCAATTCACTGATAGTGGATTTCAAGCTCTTGCCAAAGTAAGTTAGTGCATTTGAATCCTTACTACAAACTAAATTAAATTTGTATCACTACTAAAACTATTCAATCTCCTGACATTCTAAATGTAAGTTTTAGATATTTAACCCTACACTGCATAGCGTTGCCAATTGGATACATGGACTTTTTTTCCTTATGACCATGCATAAGGCAACTCAAGCATAAAAAGCAAGTATTGGGTATCTTTAAAGCAAATATAACCATCTATCCTCAAAATTATTTCTTTAAAAATATGTTCCAATGTTTTCTTATTACACTAAAAAACATATATATGTCTTTCGAAGAACAAAAAATCATGCAGTGTAGAGTTAATGCAAGGGGAACTGTATCTCATTTATTATAGTTTCATTTTTTTCTTCTCTCCACATAGAATTGTCATTTTTTGGAAAAAATGGATTTGGAAGAGTGTGTCTTAGTAAGTACTATTCAATCTATATTTACTAAAATCAGCACATAAATAAATTTTGAATTGAATGGTAGAACAACAATTGGAATAGATACAAATAATACCAACAACTTTATTTTAGACATCTAGAAAAACAGCAACAAAATTTGAATTTTTTTTTAGTTAGAAAGGCTAAATTGAAAAAATAAGAATTCGCTTAGTTGAAAAAATTAATTACAAGTATTGATAAGAATGTCAAGAAGGAAAGCTAATTGTTTGTGAATATTTTACATTGAAGAGTATTAATTTTTTTCCTAGGATTTTTCTTTATGTACTTTTATTTTACTCTTTTAAGAGATAGTTTGAATGAAGATTGTATAATTATTAGGATAAACATTATTTTTACAAACTCAAAACGAAAAACTAAAATCATGACATTTGTGGAGAAGAATTAAGAAAAAAGTATTTAAAAACCAATTTTAAAATAAAAAAAAGCTTAAGGGATAGGGGAACTTTAATTAACCGAATTGGTCAAAACTGTACCTCTTTCGATAAGTTGAACATCTCAATTAAATTTCAACTCTTAAAATCAGCATCAGGAGACCCAAAAAACTTTAATCCTAGATTTAAACATGTACAGATTAAAAAAGTAGCTACTTAATGTGATGTTTTTAGTTATGTTACTGTAACTATAGGTAATTTGTCCAGTAAATATTACTCAATTCAAAAAAAATGCAAAATTGATTCAATCAGCCAATTAGAAAAGGAAAAAAAACTTGTTAAAATCTAATAGTGTTGCTACTGCCCATTAAATCAATGTCATGACATAGGGTAAAGGTATTTTTTGACAATGACCTCTGTTTTAAATTGCTGACTCACCAACATTTTAGTTTGAAATTAGTTTAAAAGTTATAATTCACTTTCTAATTAAAATTAAACAAATTTCATCCAGAAAACTCTAGGCTTTCTGTTGATTTTTAATATTATATGTATGAAAATTTTTTCACCCATATAATAGAGAATTTATGTGAAAATATTGCTTAAAATTAGGAAAATCTATTAATTATGTGATAATTAATTAATCTAACTATCGAATATTGAATTGTCGCCAGGTATGAAGTCACATAGAGAGTTTTTAAGGAATACAAGCACATAAAGTGAATGAAAACTGAATTGAAGGATTTCCATTAAATACATAGTAAGCATATAGGTAGATATAGGGGATACAGTCGACGCTGGATATAACGACTACACGTTATAAAGACCATCCTAATATAACGACCGGTGAGAAAACCCCCAACTGTATCCCAATATACTCTATGTTCTACCTCTTATAGCGACCACTCGTTATGAAGACCGTTTTCTGTAGGACGGAGACGGTCGTTATATGGAGCGTTGACTGTATTTGTAAACGAGGGCTTTTATAAACATGTTAGTGATAGATCAAGACTAAATATTTTAGTGTCCAAAGAGCAAGCGAAGTAAGGTTGATTTCATAGGACTTTTGGCCACCATGAAGTAATAAATAAATAAACCCTTACATTTTAAAGAAAAGTCCGAAATAATATGGAAGCAGAGAAAATTACGTTAAGAAGCCACAAATAAGCAGGGACGGACATGTGTTTTGGCGTTACAAAGAACGCCTTTTCCAATGCAAAAGAAAAATTTTTTTAAGCTCAAAAAATTTTTTTGCATTGAAAAAGGTGTTCCTTGTAACGCTGAAACACGTGTCTGCAATATCCCTGCTTATTTGTGTCTTCTTAACGTTGTAACTTACCCTAAAATACTAGACCTTTAAATACTTATAACTAAAAAGAAACAACAAAGGTGTTTTGTCATGTTATGCACAGGAGAGAAATATGACATATTTAATTCAATTTTTACAGAAAAATTGGGGATGGACACCCAGATGTTTTAAAATGCAAAACTGTAATTTGTTAAAAATATAGAATTTTGAAATTTAAATGAAGTATTCTGTTGGATACATAAATTTAGATTTTTATATTTACTAAGAAAATGAATTAAAGGAACATCAATTCTATATTAAGCTGCTACCTTTTTGGACCATTGTTTAGATTTACTATGTTTTTTTAACTGTTTATGTGTAAAGTATTCAGAACAAAATGAAAGCTATTTTGTTTTTCTACAAAATAAAAAATATTTGAAATTGTGAGTTACAAATCGCAAATAATAGTGTTTTATTTTCATCAACTTTTTTTTCATGGTTTTTTACTTTGTGTTACTATTACCCTCAGAAATGTTTAGCAATTTATAAGTTAGTTGTAACTATTATTTACAAAGAAATTGCATTATCAGTGCATCAATATTTTTAATTAAAAAAACTTATTTGTAATGACTCTTGTTTGTAATTTTAGATAACAGATAATACTCTTTGTTATCTGGCAGCTGGCTGCCCACGTTTGCAGAAACTAGTAAGTTCAATTAATATGTTTTTCTAATTAAAAATTTTGTGATATCATTACCTCTATCTCTTTTCAGCAAAAAATTTAATTGTTTTTTTTTCTTAATGTTTCAAATTTTAATTGCATTTAAGATAGTCCAAGGAAACTGCTAAATGGTGGTTTTCCTTAAATCTCGTTCAATATTTGTTTTCTTTTTGGGTGTTTATTCCGAAAATTGTTTTGATTGCATTTCAGCTCTTTATTTTTTTAAATTATTTAAAAAGTTTACTACCAAACTTCAAGAGTAATGGTGCCCTAAATTTAAACCACATTGCAGCTTTAAAAAACAATAATTAACTAAACACAGTAAAAAAAAATAGTTGGTTTATTTCAGCTTTTTTGTGCATTAATTTAACAAGTATTGTCTTCACTAGACCCAATTAGGATTTAAAACTCTTTTAATTTCATACACACAAAAAGTTTCTGAGGTGCTATATACATTTCAATATTTTTTAATACCTACATTATTAAATTCTAAAGTCACTATTCATGTAAATAAAGGTCAACATTTTAATTAAACTATTTATGATTATATTTTCTTTATTGTAAGCTGTCTCAAATAATGTTTAGAAATGCTTTTTTTTTTTTGTATTATATTTTTAGTTTAATTATTGTTTACATTTTACATAAGACCTCTTTTGCATATGTAGCTCAAAGTCAAAATTTTCTATGCTATGTATTGCTTACTTATTTTTGACATAGATAGTGTGTAAATTGTTTTTCATAATCTCTATTTCAGTCTCTTTCCCATTGTGAACTAATTACTGATGAAGGTATTCGGCATCTTGGTACAAGTGCTTGTTCTTCTGAGCACTTATCTGTGCTTGAATTAGATAACTGTCCATTAATCACTGATCAATCTCTTGACCATCTAATAACTTGTCATAGCCTTCAAAGGATTGAACTCTATGACTGTCAACTTATTACTCGTGCTGGAATTCGAAAACTAAGGGTAAGATTTTTATTAAAAAACACGTGTAAATTTTATTAATTTAATTCATCTACATAAATGTTGTTCTTATAAAAGAGGAGTTTTCTGGATATGGAAAAGATCATCTAAATTGTATTGTGATATATTATAATTTCTTTTTTTTTCCAATATTTAGTAAAATTTCAGAGAACTGTAGTAAGGTATAAATTTTAATTTTATGCAAATATTTCTATTTGGTTTTGATACAGCAGTGTATTAAATGAATTAAAATGTTCCCTGAAGTTTGACATTTAAGTTTTGGCTATTAGGGCTGCAAATCTTTTTTTTTTTTTAAATTGCATGTCATATTTTTAAATTCTGATTGGTCATCATAACATTTTGTTTGAACAACTTTTTTTAAAATTAAGAAATTTTGAGTTTAAAATTAAACTGCAAATTTATTTGGATAAGTATATGCACATTAATCAATGATTAGGCTTTTTCATCAAAAGTTATGAATCTCTCTCTATATATAGATTAAATTGGTTCTAGGAGACTATAAAAACAACATTGAGATACAAATGCATTTATTTATCACAGTAAATGCTAGAAAACTTCTTTTATTTCTCCATACAAATTTTGAAATTTAAAAGATTTACTTCGTAACAATTTCTCCTTTTTATTTGTTGTTTTGCTATTTCAGGGTCATTTGCAGGATCTCAAAGTGCATGCTTATTTCGCTCCAGTCACCCCTCCTCCGTCAGCTGGAGGTGGCAGGCCTCGATATTGCCGCTGCTGCGTTATTTTATAGAAAGTACGAGATCCCATTTTATGGTGTATTTTATGTAATGCAGAATATATACCTTCATATCTTTCGAGAAAAGGTGCATACTTGTGCTGCAATGTTCTATTGCTTTGAAGTACTATATGCCTGTTTTCACCGAGATATTCTTCTGAGGTGGTTGAAATAGCAACTAAGTGTAAATAAAGAGTTTGTAAGCTTCCAATTTTTATTTGAGATGTTGATATTTCCATATTTAATCATCTATGCACACCATCCATCCAAAAGTGCTTTGGTTTTGTTACCAACTGTTATTTATTGTGATTATTTTGTAATATTTAAATGTGTTTGGAGTGCATAGATAACCCATTGAAATAGTGCACTAAATATTTTTAATGAATATTTAAACTAAACAAATAAGATTATCCATTAAAAAATTAAATTGAAAAAATTTTCTTTCATATTAATTGAATAAGAAATGCCTTGCTTGCTTCATAAGTTTTGACTTACAAAATAGAGCAATTAAAAACTTAATATTTTCCACTAAGTATGATCGTTTTCTGTTTTGAGCACTCCTTGAAAGTTTTAGTACTGGTGAAGAAAAAAAAGTATTATCCACCAGAACGAACTTGTATGGTTTTAGCTCTAAATTAATGGTTTTTTAAGGATTAAAAATTAAGAAGTACCAAATTCTTCATTTCTATTATCATAAAATGCATTTATTTTTAATTTTTTTATACATTAGTATGCTATCTTTATAATTAGTTATTGTTGAACACTATTTACCTTGAGATTTGAGCGAGATCTTTATTTAAATACCACAGTTCATACTGTCAGCATTCAACCTAAAGTCACTCAGCTAAAAATGTCAGTTTTAGACAGTCTATTTGAATTCAAATTGCTATGAAATATAGAAAAGATCGTTTTACATAACCATAACAGTAAATTTATTCATGTCCCTTTTAAATTCTGTAAGTGATTTACATCATGAAAGCACCAACTGCAAAGTCTTATTTCATTGCAGCAATTCATTAAATCCTTTTTTGTGGACTGAATGACTTTTTCCAAAACTTGGACACTGTTTCACTGGTACTAATATGTAATTAAATAATATTAAAAACTAAGTTAATAATATATTAACTTCAATACAACTAAAGTTGAATGACTGAACAGTTTAACCACCAGAATGGTAATAAGTAATTTACTAATATGCAATTTAGTTACAGATATTTAAAACTTGACATAAAATATTTTTGATATTCTAAATTGAAATCTGTCTAGTAAAAGACCTATCTATTTGTAGTTACACAAATTTGTTGATTAAAAGCATATTCAAGAAAAAAAAATCTTTTCTATCAAAAAAATGAAGATTGAGTATAAAGAAAAATGTAAACATGTACCAAAATTAAGATATGAAAATAAAGCTTTGAGGTTATTAAAAAAAAAACTTTAAAAAAAAGAAAGTAAAAAACACATTAGTTAAGCAGAAAGATTTAATTATTGATTTCAAAAAAAAAAATGTAACAAATTGAACTAGGAAAAAAAAGTTTTAAAAATATAATTCTCATATTTACTTATAATTGAAGTCATAATTGTTACATTATAGTAATTTCTAACTTATTTTTTTCAGAGTTGCAATTTTAAGGTGAACTTTTTTTGTGCCATTATTAAAGCCTGTATGTAAACGCAGGGTAATAAGAAAGGAATGGTGGGGTTCCATAAAGCTACCAGTTGGGAAATATTGGACTTACAACTCTCTGGTGAAGTTTGAATGACCGAAAGAGATTTGTAAAGTATCAATTTGCTACCACTAGTTGTTACAGCATGTTATCTTGTGTAGCTCTCTTGTTATTTATCATTCAGTTAATTAAGATGCTGGTTAAGGGAGAGGTGATTTTAATTAGCCCTCTACATCACCGGACCTTACTCCATGTGAAAGGATACTGTTTATAACTCACCTGCTGATCTTGATAAACTGAAATATAGGGGATCACTATAGCAATTGCTTCTGTAATAGCATACATGCTGTTACAATATGCATGGCTGGAGTTACAGGGGTACAAGTGACATCGTTGTTGCATCAGGATGAGGGTACGTAGAACACCTTGAGGATGATTTAAGTATGTAAACAATATTTTACTTTTGTAAGATTTTTACATGTAGAAATAGACACATGTCTGAAACCCAACCATTCTTTTTGAATCACTCTGTTGTTAACCCCAAACTTTTATTTTAAAATTAACGTGTCATGCGTTTAAAATTACTTTTTAAATTACAGTAATGAAAATGTTATTTATGAGTACTCATTCAATGCTCCCCCCTCCATCTTTTAAAATTGTTGATTACAAGCTAAGTTTAGAGAAAATTATCTGGCTATAAGGACATCTGATTAAAAGCTAAGTTTAGAGAAAATTATCTGGCTATAATGACATCTATTGAAGTATTGAACACCGTTTTTTAACATTTTTTATTTTTACCTTAAATAGGTATTTTTAGTATTGAAGTTTTACCAAAATAGCTTCATTACTAGTCTAATTCTTTTATCATAAACTCTCAAAATGTGTGAGCTAGCAAATAGGAAATGTCAAGTCTATCTGTAAAGTTTCTGCTGTTTCTTGGGACCATCATAGCTTTTTGTAATATATGCATTTTACGTGTCATTCTGAAACAAGATTTTTTTTCACTAAAACTGAACCATTTTTGCATAAATATAAAGCTTTTTTTCCTGGTTTATTTCAGAATTTCTATTGAAATGATGCAATATCATCAATTAGAGAACTAACTTCTAAATCCATTTTTTAAGATACGGTTTACTATAGTAATTTCCCAGTAATCAAAATAATATTTTTACGGGTTTATAGTTGTTTTTCTATTATGAAATATGTCAAATTTACTATTAGGCACTTCTAATGTTTTTATAATAAAGAAAATTTTTAAATAGCTATTAAGTCATTTGATACAATAGGTTATGTTAGAATAAATGTTTGAAATGGCAAACACTTCTTTGTGCAGAAAATGTCAAATGTTTTTTCTTTAAAATAAAGAAATATACAAATTAAAGAGATTGCAAAGAAATAACACTGCTTGTTTTTTAGTTTTCAATCAACATCCTATCATTTTTATTTCTCAAAAAGCTGAGAATTGATATAAAATGTTGCATCCCAACATGTTTTCAATATTTGTTATATGATGCATTCAGAGCTAAAATGGATCAAGTACATTGCTAATTAATCCACTTTAGCTCTGAACACCTCATTAATGAACGTAACATTTTGTTGCCAAAATGTACTATATTCAGAAGTAAAGTTAATGAAGTCGAAATGAACTTGATCCATTTTAGCTCTAAATGCCTTAAATAACCAGTTAACCCTCTTTGAATAATTTTGTGGTAAAATGGAAATATATAATGTATTTTAGCAACTAAAAATTATTGATTAATGGTGTACTTGATATTTCTAATGATTATTCAGGGTTGCTGATTGGATTTTAAATTTTCTCTTCATGATTATCATTATCTGAGCTTCAACATAATTGCTTCTCTGGTAACAAATGTTTCTCCTCCACTATACACTAGAAACCCATCTACTCCTATTTTTTAATACCATGGAATTACAAAAATGAGGGCAAACAGTTTTGACCATCGATGAGGTGGTGAAGCTGATATCTAGTTTACAGACAAATGGACGCATTCACTACTCAGGGGTCTGTCCAGGATTTTTCACAGGGTCCGTTTTTTGTGAAAAACTAAATAATTTTGTGAAAAATCAAACAATTTTGTGAAAATCAAACAATTTTGAAAAAAAAAACGCAAAAAAATTGCAAATTTTTTTTTTTAATTTAATAAAAAATAAAAATTAATTTCATTTATTTTCCTCTTAAAAAAAGC
Organism: Uloborus plumipes; assembly: GCA_038373865.1. Classification (NCBI taxonomy): domain Eukaryota; kingdom Metazoa; phylum Arthropoda; class Arachnida; order Araneae; family Uloboridae; genus Uloborus; species Uloborus plumipes. The sequence goes on along the minus strand of JAXGGA010014902.1, from coordinate 18,714 downwards.
ATATTAAATATCAAAAATGCGAAAAGTCCGATTCCTGTAGTGGATGCAAAGAGATTGCAGTTTTCAAAGTGATCATTCAAGTGACATCAAAAGCATAAAAACGGAACATAAAATAATTTTTTTTGGTGAATTTTCTTCACAATTGCATTTCAAAGGTCTATAGTAAACATATTATTAATGTCTGTTTCCACAATTAATGCAAAACTAAAATGGAGCGATCGTTTCAGTTAATAATGCTTTAAAAAATTTAAAATAATGATCTGAGCAAAAAATAAAGCGAATTTTCATTTATTTGCCTCCTAATAAAGAGTAATTAGCTTGAAAAGTAAGTAAAATTCGATTTCCATATCAGATGCAGAGATCGCTTTTTTCAAAATGAAAGCATCATAAATATAAAAACGATTTTTAATAATTTATTAAAGTCAAAAATTTTAGAGCTGCATTTTATCAGGTTTATATGATGAATGTCATTAATAATCACCGACATATTCGCCAAAAATTCGGAGGAAAAAATACGGTAGGGAAACATAGCAAAACAAACAATACCAGACTTCTAATATTAAAAGACGCAAAAATACAATAATTCCTGAATATAACTAAAACACCACCCTTGTAAGCATTAAAAAATAAATAAATAAATGAAATTAAAAAAAAAAACAGATAATTTTCTGCCAAAATAAGGTCAAAACATCGCACCAAAGACGTCAGATGGAGATAATTTTAATTTTAAATAGTAGCTGATCGCTCTACCCAGAAGAAATCCCATTTTTTCTCCACCCCAGCTATCTGTTTGCAGTTCTAAGTTCATTCCGCTGATAATTGCTATTATTATTATTTTCTTTATGTTTAAGTTCATAGCAGGGAGAAAAATCCTTACTCTGCATTTCCAGAGAAATCTATAACGGGTCATTCCATTTTAAATCAACAAATGGGGTGCGCATCACCATTTTTGATTTTGATGAAAATTTGCATGTGTATTCCTTTTACTTCCCAGAGCTCAAAATAGTGTTCATTTTATTTTTAAAAAATTTACCCTTTGATATATAGGCCCTTTTTGTTGTTGGCAGCAGCGAAAATCGGGCGTTTTGATGCTTTGTCTTATGAACTATAACTTTTTTTCTATCAAAGATTTTGAGCTCAACTATAGCTCATTGGAAAGCTAAGAAAAAGATCTTTTTATATATGCTATCAATAAATTTCAGATTTAAAAAAAATACTTATTTTTTCAAGGCCAAAGTTCACGACGAAAATGACATTTTTTACTACTTTCGAACATTAAAAAACCCATGAAGGGTTCAAAGTAACAAGCCGATTTTTTCATCGTATATTCATAGTCATGGTTACTTACTGTATAAAAAAAATTGGCTTGTTATTCCACCTCCTTTATGAGATATGCCCCCCCAAACTTGTAAATTTTTTAAAAAATCCAATTTTCAACGCTAAAAAAATGCATGTGGGGGGCAAGATAAAATTATTTTTACATGTGGTATTTTAAGTACTTTTTACCAGCTTTCTAATAAAACAAAAGTTGCTTTGTTATTCAAAGGCGTTTGGCAGATATAAGGGACTGAACTTTCAAAAAATTGCACAAAAACAACACGATTATTTTCATTTTTTTAAATCTTTTTTTTTATTTAAATGTAATTATGTACCTTATTCTTTGCCTTAAATGCTAAAAAAAGACTAAGAAGAGCAATGAAGAAATATATTTAAAGTTTAATAAGATAATTTAATATTTTTAACACCTGGGAATATAGAATACCACTAAACTTGTCTGATTTTTAAACATCTGATTGCTACCTACAACAGGACTGAGCATTTCTCAACTTGTCCAGGTTTGTACATACCATGTGGTCATCCTTGTTCTGACTTGCTCTCACATGTGTATCTTAGTTGTCTTTCAAATTCTGAAAGAAGTAGGTTGTTGAGCTAGTGTTTCTGCTGTAAAATCTTGTGAAGCTGATGTGATTTCTTTTCATTTCAAGTTCATTCATATTCACAGAATGTTTTGTTAAAGGTAAAAGAAGAAATTCTTTAGAATCCTTAAATATAAATTTAAATTTGTCTTTCTACATGTAAACTGTGAATAAGTTATGGATAACCCTAAATGCTCCATAGGAGTTTTTGAGAATGATGATTGTAATATTTTAAGTTACAGTAGGCAGTCTACTGTAAATAGTATTTCTGAGTACAGTGATGATGATAAAACTTTACTACACCTGAGTACTGGGTGTAAAACTATTGAAACTGTTTGTACCTACCATGCAAAAAAATTTCTTGCCAAGTTTTGCCACCTTTATGGAACTTCTTGCTGGTAGGTACAAACAGTTTCAATAGTTTTACACCTAGTTCTCAGGTGCAGTAAAGTTTTATCATCATCACTGTACTCAGAAATACTATTTACAGTAGACTGACTGCCTACTGTAACTTAAAATATTACAATCATCATTCTCAAAAACTCCTATGGAGCATTTAGGGTTATCCATAACTTATTCACAGTTTACATGCAGAAAAACAAATTTAAATTTATATTTAAGGATTCTAAAGAATTTCTTCTTTTACCTTTAACAAAACATTCTGTGATTATGAATGAACTTGAAATGAAGAGAAATCACATCAGCTTCACAAGATTTTACAGCAAAAACACTAGCTCAACAACCTACTTCTTTCAGAATTTGAAAGACAACTAAGATACACATGTGAGAGCAAGTCAGAACAAGGATGACCACATGGTATGAACAAACCTGGACAAGTTGTGAAATGCTCAGTCCTGTTGTAGGTAGCAATCAGATGTTTAAAAATCAGACAAGTTTAGTGGTATTCTATATTCCCAGGTGTTAAAAATATTAAATTATCTTATTAAACTTTAAATATGATTCTTCATTGCTCTTCTTAGACTTTTTTTAGCATTTAAGGCAAAGAATAAGGTATATCATTACATTTAAATAAAAAAAAAGATTTAAAAAAATGAAAATTATCGTGTTGTTTTTGTGCAATTTTTTGAAAGTTCAGTCCCTTATATCTGCCAAACGCCTTTGAATAACAAAGCAACTTTTATTTTATTAGAAAGCTGGTAAAAAGTACTTAAAATACCACATGTAAAAAATTTTTTATCTTGCCCCCCACATGCATTTTTTTAGCGTTGAAAATTGGATTTTTTAAAAAATTTACAACTTTGGGGGAGCATATCTCATAAAGGGGTGGAATAACAAGCCAATTTTTTTTATACAGTAAGTAACCATGACTATGAATATATGATGAAAAAATCGGCTTGTTACTTTGAACCCTTCATGGGTTTTTTAATGTTCGAAAGTAGTAAAAAATGTCATTTTCGTCGTGAACTTTGACCTTGAAAAAATAAGTATTTTTTTTAAATCTGAAATTTATTGATAGCATATATAAAAAGATCTTCTTCTTAGCTTTCCAATGAGCTATAGTTGAGCTCAAAATCTTTAATAGAAAAAAAGTTATAGTTCATAAGACAAAGCATCAAAACGCCCGATTTTCGCTGTTGCCAACAACAAAAAGGGCCTATATATCAAAGGGTAAATTTTTTTAAAATAAAATGAACACTATTTTGAGCTCTGGGAAGTAAAAGGAATACACATGCAAATTTTCATCAAAATCGAAAATGGTGATGCAACAACTTTTTGAAAATTTGTTGATTTAAAATGGAATGACCCTAACAGCAACATCACAGCAAGCCACTTTGATTTGCATATGATAAAACAAACAAGCAGAACCATTAAAGCAAAACAACTACATTTTTAAAGTTAATTTCTTTAAAAGAAACCAACAAAAAGTGCTACATTTTACACTAAAGATTTTTTGCTTGCCCGAGCATCACAGGGCCAGGCAGGAAGTGCCGACTTTTTTTTTTTTCGCAAAGTTGGCGGATAAACGATTCCCTTCTTTAACTTCAGAAAAGGCCCAAAAGTTATGGGCTTTTACACAGAAATATGCTATGCATTATTTTGATTTCAGATTTGCTTTTTGAATGAATCATGTGTGAAATGCACGTTTGTTTGATTAGCATTTTGTGAAGGGTCCGTTTTGCTTGATCGTATTTTTGTGAAGGGTCCGTTTTGCTCGATAGTATTTTTGTGAAAGGTCCGTTTTGCTTGATCGTATTTTTGTGAAGGGTCCGTTAACGGACCCGAATTTCCTCTGGCCAGACCCCTGCTACTAATGGATGATTTTCACTATATCTTCGCCTCAGAGCAACAGTAAGATATTTTATCCTAGAAATAACAGTAAAATATCCAACTGGTGCTCTGTGGTAACAATATACTTTGCTTTTAAATCATATGTTGCACAAATTGCTGAATTTCCTTTTCTAAGAAATTTAAAAAGTTCCATTTACTTTGCACTGTTGCTTTTATAATTACATTTTATTCAGAAAAATACCTTTTTTGGTTAACATATATATATGCAGTGCACACATGTATTGTGCATATGTATACTAGATGTCCATAAAAGAACTACTGGGTTTTGAAGCAAAATTTTTCAATTCAGTTTCAAAATTAGGTTAATGTTATAAAGTAGTCTATTTCTACTGAAACGTTAACTTATCCAGCTTTTTTATAATTTAATAGATTTCAATGTGTGACCTGTTTGTTGTATGGCTCACATCCAAACGGTATTCAACCTCTTCCCATGCCCTTCCAGCATGTCTGGAGTGATACTTGCCACATAGTTGCCTGAGTTCTAGACATATCTCCAGAAAAATAAGTCGAATGAAGTCAGGTCCCGCTCTTCTTAGAGGCCAAGGAATAGACACTCTCTTCCAAACCACCAGTTGCCGAATCTGATATCTAATGCTTCCATACACCCAAATTAAATTGAGATGGTGCTTTATCTTACTGAAAGTTCACTGAACGTTTCTACCCCTCTATATCAACAGAGGGAAAGCACACGCTTCTAATGTGTCACCGCAGACATCACCATCTATTGAATTTTCTATACTACTTCAAGACCAATGGCTTGAAGCGTAACTTGGTTTTTATTAAACAAACAAACTGGTGATGGTGAGTATAAAATTCAATTTGCTACTGATTTTTTCAAACTAGACCTAACTCATTCCGTTATAATGATTTATTATAATTTTTTAAAACCCTGTAGCTTTTTATGGGTATTTAAAGTGTGCTAAAACATTAAAATAAATTTGATTTTTTCAGTAACCGACGCATAAGTTTACAAACTTATTGGTTTACGTCTTTTCAGCATAATCATTGATTCTGAGCTTTTTTTTTTTTCAAATGTTGTATCAGATTTGTAAAATACACTGTCGTAGGCTGGTAAATGGCAGTATCTACAAAATTTTCGTTTCTCTCTCTCTCGTTTTTTAAAAACATTTTTGTCATTTGTCCTACTTTAGTTCTCTTGTACAAGCATGTTTATTTGGTTCCCATTGGGAAAAAATAGCATGAAAATAACTTAAAATTCTGATATATTATTGTTTGTGGTATATTACTGAGAATCAAACACTCATTTCCTCAAATAACTCTAAAAATCATTTATATAAATGCTACTATTTACCTGCACCTGTTCATTGTAGTATAATATTTCAATTCCTCAGTTGATATAAAGTATAAATTGAAAAACTGGTATGCTCAAATTATATGTTAACAGGCATAATTGTGCATGCATATTTTATGAGCTTTGCATCTTGCTTTAAATGGTTAAGTGGAAATTAAGAATCAAATTATGAAATGAGGTTTATAATTTTAGTAAATGTATATATATATATATATATATATATATATATATATATATATATATATATATATATATATATATATATATATATATATATATATATAAATCCTGTGGTTTGCATCAATTTTGTATAATATTGAAAAGCTGTTATTAACTGAAATCAATATCACTTTTAAACATTAGAATACATACGTATATAAATATAATGTATATATGCTTTGAAAGCTTCTGCATACAAAATCTTGTTGATTTTGTGTAGATGTTGTTATTATTTTTCTTGTACATGATTGTCATATGATGTGAGGTTTTAACACTTCCCTAATTTCTTAAAATAAAGTTTATACAAAAATGTTTGTTTCATTAATTTTGTCCTTTAATAGTGTGGGGAGGGTTTTACCAACATATTTCTCGTTAAATCTACATCTCTATCTCTTCTCTACTAATAATAAAGCTGAAGGTGGGTCTGTCTGTCTTTCTGTCTGTTACGCGCGTAGCGCCAAAACCGTTCGGTCGATTTTCATGCCACTTGGCACAAAATTAGTTTGTAGCATGTTGTTTTGCACCTCGAAGCGATTTTACGAAAATTCCATTTCGTTCTTTTTCTATTCGAATTCTTAGCGGAAATTCGATAAAATAGGGAAGAAATATTTCATGCACATTTTCAAGTCTTATGTCATTCGAAAGCTTGAAATTTTCTGCACAAAATGAAGTTTTTTCGAAGTTTCTACGATCATTAGGAGAGCTGTAACAATTGTTTTTAGAATCCCGGAATTCAAGGCTTACCTTCAGTAAAGCAAGCCAAACGATTCTAAAATGGTGGAGCTCGAGAATAAAATTTGTTTAAAAAGAGAGATGAAATGAATTATTTTATCAACGGAAATCAACTTTTCATGTTGTACCATGGTTACGTGTTGTTCATACTTATTTTTGTTTCGTTCTTTTTCCAGCGTTGCCAGACGTAGTATTTTTGATACTACGGTGATATTTTTTCGGCCCAAATAAGGAGCGTAGTATTTTTCTGGCAACCCTGTTTCCAATATACTAATGATAAAAGATTTGGCGGATTTTTTTTTTTCATTTTCATAGATTTCGCATTTCAGCAACATTGATTTTGGCAACTTTTGGAAAAGTAGTATTTTGTAATATTTTTTTTTAGAGGAGGCGTAGTATTTTTGTTTCAATTCTCTGGCAATCCTGTCTTTTTCCCGGTGAAAATGCTTTGGGACCCTGCTTGGCGCGTTTTCACCAACTGGCGCGTTTTTGCGTGTCTCGCCAGGGTTACCACGCTTGGCGCGCATATCGCCCATTTAGCGAGAAAAGGGTACCTAAAGCACAGATTAACCAAATATCGTATCAATTGCGACATTGCATCGTTCTTTTTACGGTGTTTCATTTCGGAAAATGTATTGTTTTGTTTTTAAAGCTATGAAAGAAAACTTTCTTCTTCTTTTAAACTTTGGTAAGATTTCTGTTGGTTTCTGTGAGCAACAAAATTGTCCTTATTTTCTCTTTTGGCTTATTTTTGTGTATATCTCCTTGGGGTTACATTCGAATGTTCCAAGGGGGTGTTTTACCCCTTTTATGGAGTAAATCAGTATTCATTTCAATGCAGACAAAAGTGATATGAATTGGCGCGACCACTTGGCGATATATCGCCAAAATTTTGGTCGCCAAGTATTTGCCGCCAATTTGGCGACATATCGCCAAGTTGGCGAAAAAAATTGTTTCCTTTTTTTTATTTGGACTCAATTTGGCGCTATTGGCGATATTTTGCGAAAAATCCACTGAATGATGTTAAAATCGGCGATATTTGGATGGCAATATGCAAAAAGGAGTTTACGCACAAAAACCTGATTTTGAGATAATGGGCTTTAAAGTCAACAAACTCTAGCAAAAATCATGAGTTCTATATCAATATACCAATGATATGTTACCATGAAATGCTGATAGGGCTTAAATCATTTTGGTTTAATGTAGAAAGCAACATATTTTACCATCAGAGTTGGATAACTCATTTTTTTATGCTTTGTGGGTTCTCCTTTTTGCATAATGCCATCCATTTAGGAGATTAATCATTGTAAAACATTTTTTTGCATTGTTTCGTGGCAAACTAGGGATATAACTGTTTGAACTGTTATCTTGCTCACTCCAAACACTATTTTAGCACTTAAGGCATCTACTAAGAAATTTACACGTAAAATTAAGTAGCGTGGAGTCCATACCAGATTTTTATATCATACTTTGAAGGAATTATAGTTGAATTACAACTGAAATAGAGCATTTTTTCTGCTATATCAATTATTTTACACATGAACTTTTAATTTTTATACCACGGGTAAAGCCATGCGGGTACCGCTAGTGATAAATAAAATTCGATTTCAAGTTCTACACTGCAAAAAATAAATTTGTTTTTACTGTGTAATACTGGCAGCAGAGGTTCCAGTTTTAAACTGTAAAATGCACAATAATAAACTGTAAAATTAGCAATTTACTGTTTATTAGTGTAAAATTTTTACAGTTTACTATAAAATTAGCTGCATTATACTGTAAAAACACCTATTTTTTAAAGTGTATATTCTATTGCTTTTTGTTACAGTAGATGCTTAAGGGGCATTTACATGAAAAATGAAATTATAACATATCTTTCCAATGAAGGAAAAGATTCTGATGTGTACCAAGCATCTTCGCTCCAGTTAAAAAGGTGAATTGTGTTTGAAAGTATATTTGCAAAAACTACAATAAAGATAAATATGGCAGATAAATCAATTAACCCATTTATGCCCAAGTTTTTTTAAACAATTTTTTTCAATTTTTATCTGCTGAAAACTCTTACTTGGAATGATTTACATACATTTTAGGCTTAAAATAGTTCGCCGTTGTCATATTTATTAAGTTATTTAACGTGCTGTTTATGGGATATTTTGTAGATATGTCAGGGATTTTATTTATGCAAAGTAACATTACAGAAGGCATCTGTGGTCAATTGTAAGCAAATTATTTTAAAATAGTTTAATTTTATGAAGAATAAGCTTGCAAAAAAAACTTACTTTCTGTGGCTACCCATGTTGGATCGTTGATTGACTGATTTGTCTGAAAATCTAAAGAAGGGCCGTGGTAGCCCGATCGGTAAGGCGTCAGGCTCGTGACCGGAGGGACCCGGGCTCGATCCCAGCCGATCAAAGATCCACCGTCTTGATTAATGTCAGCTGGGGGACGTTAAAAATGTTGTGGTCACAAAGTCGTTCAAGTGAAATGATACCTCTGGGGGTGCTGGGCCCTTTGTTCTGGTTCAAAAGTAACAGAGAGTCTTCAGGGAGAGAGAGAGTCTTCAGGGCCCTATCCCGGTTAAACCACGAGTTGTAGTAGGTACGGGAGGCCCTGGAGTGTGTGAAGTGGTTTTCTAAAGAAGAAGGACTAACTTGTGAAAAACAGCTTTAGTAAAATGATATATCCAGTAAAGGTTTTTGTATGCAGTAACTAACAAGCGTCCCGTTTTTAGGCTACTGGGCATAAATGGGTTAATTTGTACTATCATTCAATAATGATAATTTCAAATTAAATTGAAGAGTAAATGAGAATATTAAAAGGAAAATAAGAAATAACATTATTTTTCAGCAAAAAAGGGCATTAAGGTAGTAGTCTGGTAACTTATGCCTATTTTCACGACTTTTTTGGAGGGTGGTTTTTTATAGGAAAATAAAAATAAATTATCTTGAATATTAAGAGTAATTTTATTTACATATTGAAAATGTAAAAAAAAATTATTTGAAAAAATTTAGTAGTTTATTACTATTTTTATTGTCACTCGAAGTTGGAACTTCAAAAAAAATGCACGTGGGTGGCCCGGGTGATTTTGGCTCTTGATGTTATCTGAAATCAAATATTCTTGATTATTCTTAATCTATAGACATGTCATTCTGGTCGGAACTACTGAAGTTAAATTTCAAGGGTAAATAACAAAATGGCGGACTTTGAAAAAAAAAGTCCTTTTATTTTAGCAAAGAAAGGGTTGTAAAATAAAAAGTTAGGGGTGAAAAAAAAATTATCGTTAGTTCCGACGAGAACTATGAGTGTGTAGAACAGCCTGTTAAAATTTGAAAGCAATGGGTTCAGTAGAAAAAAAGTTAGGACCCTGGCCGACCAGAAAAACAGTGTTTTGAGAAAAACGCGTTTAAAGTTCAACAGCAAACTCCGAGGCGCTCTAGGAAACTCGTTATAACTCCCGAAATATTTCAAATTTCCATCTGCCATTTTCACAGTATATTCTCAAGACATTGTACTTTCAAATCAAGCAAAAAAAAAAAAAAAATTTTTTTTTCGATTTTTTGAACTCAAGTTACCAAACTACTACCTTAAAAAGTATTTTTTGGAATAGCTTTGAAAATTTTCGGAGGGGGTTCGAACCCTAAAAGCCCACCCTTTAAATACGGCCCTGATTAAACATATTGAATTGTACTATTTTCACATTAGAAATGAATGAAAAGAGAAACAAATTTTTTTCGATTTTGATTTGAAAGGATTTTCTTCTCATCTAGATAAATTTGGTATTTGTTAATGGTCTAAATTACCTCAGAACAAAGCAAATAGCAATGATTTTCAATTTTCTTTTTCATAATTTTCATTTTATTACGATTATGCAAATCAAAAACAGTAGCAAAAATTTTCAGAGAAAAGGGATTTTTTTTTCTTTTCACGCCACTGGCCACAAACATACGTACAAACTTCTCATCATTCGTGAATGTAAGATTACCAGTGGTCGAGTGGAAAGAAAAATGAAGTAATTCTAAAAACATTAGAACTTACTTCGAGATCGTTGATTTAAATTAAATCAGAATGAAAGTTTTACAGAGGCAAAAATAACATCCACAGTTGCTTGTAGAAACTTTCGAAAAGTAGTTTAAGTCGAACTTTGAGACAATATTAAAAATAATTTTAAAAACTAAATTTTTTATAAACAGAAGCGTTTTTTTTTTTTTTTAATTTTACATTAGAAGTACATTTTTCAAAGACTTGAACGTAATTATAACGATCAGTTGTTCTTGCTTGAGCTGGACATTTTTCAACAGACCAATATGTTTATGCAAATTATGCACACAATAGGATACTTATTTGCTTCCCAATAATCAATCTTGATTCAGATAAATTTGGCATTTGTCAATGAATTGAATTACCTCAGAATTTAGTAAATAGCATCGATTTTCAATTTTCTTTTACACAATTTTCATTTTCGTTCGATTATGCAAGTCAAAAACTAGCAATTCCTGAATTTTGTGAACTTATTTCAAAAAATTCATTTGAACGGTTTCTGAAAGTAAAAAAATATGTATATTAGTTAAAATGGAACAAAATATTTTAATGCATTTAGATTATAATGAATCGCATTAATCTACCATTAATGTAGGTTTTAGAAATAAAATATTAGGAAAATATGCATAATAGTGTTAGCCGGCACGACTCTGACTGGTAAAATTCAAATGACTACACATGCTCATTGATGATAATTACGAATTTATCCCAAAATTTTAAATTAAAAGGGAAAATCCTGATTACGTAGGTGTAGATAGTTCAATGGAGGGAGAGATATCTTCAACTATCTACCATTTTAAATTAGACATTACAGTTATTTATTAAATCTCTTTGCATAAGAAAGCAAGATTTTATCAGAATAGACAACTTTCAATCAGAATAGAATTTCGTGACATATTGTACAAAATTGACTGTAAAACTAGAATCAGTTAATGTATTTTAAAACGAAAATATATTTTTTTTGTTTTTGCTTTCTTAAAATTAACTATTACTTAGAAATTACAAATGCAATTTGATGATTTTGATCTCTAGTTACAAAACTGCCCATACAAGTCAACAGCTACATTTGACTACCCCTAGGGCAAGAGCAATCACGCTTTTAAACTTCCCTAGCTGCCCATCTTATGTTCGCATACAGCGCTGATCCTGATCTCATTAACGTCGAAATTTAAATCATTTGAATTAATTTTTGGAAATGAAATTTCGCTTTAGGGGGTCCGGGACACAAAAATCGTCAGATTTTGCTTTTTTTTTTTATTATTAAAAAAATTTCTATTTGTTTCTGCTTAAAATGACGTTTGAATCTTGTTTCTATCTTAATTAGGATATAATAATTTTAACTACGTGTTGTTTTGAAAGTCATGACCTTGAAAACTTCAAACGCGTTTTATATCTGTGTTGCAATTTTCCCTTCAAGAAATGTAAATTTTTGAAAAAAAAAAAAAAAGTAGTGGAAACGGTATAGCATATTAATGTGTTTATGAGTCCATAGTGTTTTAAATTATGTTTTACATATGTATTCTGAACTAAGTCTACACATAAATGCAAAAGTCAAAAATACAGTTATTGGCTATCTTATTATTGTTTTTGTCCATAAGATCATACAGTTATTGGCCACATAAAAATAACTGAAACGCAATAAATTAAAATATTATTCCATTTTCTTGGCATATTCCCACGTGCTTTCCCACCTGTGGACAGCCAAAAATCCACATTTACCTTCCCCGAGTTGATCATCATGAGTTTTCTCGTGAAGCGTATAGAGCTCTAAATGCGTATTATGTATAGTTCGCATAACTCAAGAACGGTATGCTGCAGAAGGTTGAAATTTTGATGGGATACTTCTCATTTTGATGGCAATCTGATGTCCCCAAAAGGGGTTTTTAGGGAATCGATAAAAATGTCAGTTCAAATTTGCCCTAATTAATAACTGTATGGTGGCCAATAACTATACCGTTTCCCTTATCTTAGAATTTCTTCAAAAATTTTCTATTATATTTATGTTTGGATTTTTGAAAAAAAAAAAATTGAAAATTGAGTGCGAATGTTTTGAGTTATAGGGATTTAAATGAACCCCTTTTTTTCTTTTTAAATTAAATTTAAAAAAATCATTTTTTTTATATCTATGTTGCTATTTTGGGTGGATTAGTACAATAAATTTCAAAAGTTTTATCTGTTTAACAACATTTTATCCAGAATGTTTCCCGGACCCCTTAAACGTTCAATCACTAGTCAGTCTACGCTATATAACAAAATTTTCAGCACAATTGAGAAAAGGAGCTACTGTTCTATTTAAATTCTTACTTTCTTCTCTTAAAATGAATTCAATGATGTCATGCGTGATTATAGGATTTCTGATATTTTGCTAGATTTCTGATCTACGTATGTTAGCCGTAGCAGCCCCATAGCGGAAATCTGTTGCTGGTACTTTACTTAATCTTGCAAGATCACCATTACTTTTCTCTGCAAATTTAATTTTATAATTTTGAAAACGATTTTCGCGTTCAATTGTGGATGAGCTTGTCTTAGAATGTAAATAATCTCCTGAGATATAATTCTCCGTTACTTGATTTTCGTCAGGGTTTTCCTTAGAAGAAAGTTTAGACCATGCAAACTTTGACTTCATTTTAACTGTACTTTGAGCTGGAATGACTCTTCGCAGGACATTGTCTTGACTGAGTTTGGCGACTGAAAAATGTTTTGTATCATCAGTAACTTTTTTTTCCCTCTAAGTATAACTCTGGGTGTTTCCTTATTCGAAGCATCCTTTGTGACCATAAAATTCTCCCGACGTAGGAATGATGAATCCTTTGAGTTTTGGGGTTCGCTTAACTTTGCACTACTGGTACGATGAAAGTTTTTCGAAAGAATATCTAACTTGTTGGACGACGACTGCATTCCTTGCTTGGAAATTTTCAGTTCTTCAAAACTTTTAATGTCATGAAGCAGGTCATTATTTATTGTTTTTGGCCGAGTTAATTTGTAAGATCTGTATGGCACGTCTGACAGGTCTTGTTTGAATGTAACTTTTTGTTCATCATTAAAATCTTGCGACGTTTTAGACACATTTCTTTTAGCGTCTTTTGGCACTAAAACGTTGAGTGTTGTGAAAGGCCTAATCTTTTCATTTATATAACTTTTCTGTTCATGATTAGAGTCTGGTGTAGATTCACAAACACTTCTTTTGATATCCTTCGGCACTGAAAACTTGATTGCTGGGAATGGTTCTATGTTTTTACTTTGTTCCATTGACGACGCTTGACTTTCGGTGTTTACCTTATTAGGTTCACATTGTTCTCTTCGGTGAAATACCCTGTTTCGGTAATTTCGCACTGGAGCTTCATTGTTATGTATGAAAACATTATCTTCAACGGATCTCACTTTCCGTGGGGCTTGGTACTGTTCGGAAGGGCGTATTATTCGCGTTCTTTCAATAATGCCAGGTTCAACATAGTCACTGCGATTCGGGCGAAGCTTAGTCATCCTCCAGCGTTCAAAGTGACACAGAAAAGATTGCTCAATGTCTCTTGGCGGATGTATTATCTCTTTTATCAAGGTGTCTAGAGTCAGATTGTACATTGCTGAAATGTGATTGTGTTGATAGGTGATGACACTTCGGGAGATTTTTTCTGCTGGCGTACAAAGTTTTTCAGAAAGGTATCTAATTACCTAGTTTGATCAAATAAAGAGAAAGAAATAAGCTTTTTAAACAAATGATATCTCAGTGAAAATTATATTATTTTAAAACGTTACATTGAATGGATTTTTAAAGCACAAATGAAGATTTTGGGATGTTAGCACAATTAGTTACTTGTAATTTTTAACTGTTCTTACGTAAAGTAGTTTAATAAGGTACTTAAAGTAAACTTTCTGAAAGTTGGACTAATTTCTGTTGATTATCAAGTACTTCCTCAGCCAGTTCTATAATAGTTTGATTTATATCTATGTGTTGCGCTAAAGAATATATAGAAGAAAACAAATTTGAATTGCGAGCTCCACATTAAGGATTTAAATTGTTTCGTATTACAATTTTCTGGTTCTTTTTTTCTTTTGATATTAGGAGGTAAATTGGGCGCGTTTTCGGCTAAATTTTTGTTTCTCTCACATAGCCTATTTTTTTATACTTTAAAAACAATAATAAAATAAAATTGAAATAGGCGCACTTAATATTCATTTCAATTTATTGCTTTATTTCCATTGATTTTATCAAAAAAAAAAAAAAGGAGCAATATCAGCATAATCGGTGTTTAGATTTGATCATAGTCGTTTCAAGTTCTTACACCGGCTGACAATCAATATATATAAAGATGACGGGCTCTGTATGTATGTTTGTAACCGATGACTAGAAGTCCTCACAGCACCTCTGAAACTTGGCACAAAAATTCGAACGTATCCCGTGAAATGCACTTTGAAGTCAGAATTCTAAATTTCGAATTAGTTATTTTTAAGTTAATTAATTAGTCTCACATTTGGTGTATTCGGCATAATTGAGGGGGGATTCCCCCCCCCCCCAAACATTATCCATCGCAGGAAAGGGGGGTTTTTTTCTGAAAAAGAAAAGTTTTATAGTACGTTTTTCTCCGTTAATAAGAACAGGGGATATTAATAGCTCAAATTTAGTCAATTTTCAAGTATTAACTCTATACGCAAAACTGAAACACTTGGTCCATTTTCCAGACAAACAACTCCTTGTCCCTCAAGTTACATAGTGGTTTCAATTTGCATATAGAGTTAAACCTTGAAAATTGAATAAATTTGACTTACTTAACTTAATGTCTTTTTGATTTATTTGGAGAAATGTTTTAAACTTTAACAGGAATTTTAGTGAAATTTTAAAGGTTAATGGTGCACATTTGAAAAAAAGAATATAATAATTTTACTTCAGAGGGTTGGGGTGAGTTTAAATTTATTCAGTTGACTTCCTTTGCATTTGCTGCATGGGCATCGCCGTGCGGGTACTGCTAGTTTTTTAATAAAAGAAAGCTTTATATCAATGTGTGACAAAGTTATTGATGAACAAATAATAGATCCATTTTTTTTTCGGTTCCTATGTATGATTTTTCCAGCTTCTAAGGAAGCGTATCTGTTGTAGTACTGCATACCAAAATGTGCTACATGTTTGAAAAATGACACTTTTTTTCCATCTATGAAATGTTAAATAAAGTTTTTACGAATTTGGAGTTAAGAAAGAGAGTTTTACTTCTGGTCTTAGCTTCTTCCTGAGATCTATGCGTACTTGTGGAAGATAGTGTCTCAACTCAAAATTATTCTTAAACCACTTGTGATGTAATGCACGTTCAATTCGAATTCGACTGTTAGAATCTGGTTGAAGTAAACTAAGTATCAGATCCCAGCATTCTGAAAAAGAAAAAATGAATACAGCTTTAAAAAGAAAAAAATGAATATATGTGCTTTAAAAAGAAAAAAATGAATATATGTGCTTTATGCTATTTTTATTTAGATTTAACGGATACATGTGTTACGTAAATATATTTTTTTAATAATTAGCAAAAGTAGAAAAGTAAGATTTTTGTAAGTAATTGATATTAATAAGTTCTCGTAAAAAATTGGGAATTGAAATCTCCTAATATGGTTTGAATGATTTCTTTAATTCGTACAATGTACGTACCTATCACCCCGAAAGCTTACAATTTTGAACAAGCATCAGGACGAGACTGTTTTCTCAGTACAGCGTTGCACCAAAGCTTTCAAAAACAATGCAAAATGCAAATAATGCCATATGATCCTAAAGACGTAAGGACATGGGTAAAATTAAACGACACTTCCCACGTAAGACTATCAGACTTCCTGTAAGACTATCAGACTTCCTGTAAGACTATCAGACTTCTTGTAAGACTATCAATCATGATATCTCCTAAAGCGAGAATTTCGTGACCTTTAAACCTTTAATTTCGTTTCACGTTGCAGGGTTATTGCGAGTTCCCTGCTCTCTCCAGATGTGTATGAGTCCAGAATAGCCACTCAGACAAATCCACCACCATCCGGACAAAGTAGCAGACTCATGGATAACGTGCCGACGTTTGGAGTTTCCCATACCACATGAAACGCCGTCTCCGGTGAGCAGACATAAAAATACACATAGTACAGGTCATCGGACAACCTGATCACCACTGTGCTGTCTCCTGGTCGCAGTAAGATACGATATTATTCTTTTAATACTCTATGTATGTTTTACTATTCCTTCAGCTGTCTGTTTGCCAGTTAATTTTTCCTGCAGGGTAACGGGCTACCTGCTGCTGTGGTAGCTTGTGGATGACCACTGCGAATCATAAGACAGCTGTTCTTACAGTTCGAAAGTTTCTCCAAAGTCAAGAAACGATACTATGAGCAATACAGAACTCCGAAGTTACACTTGTCACCCTTCCGTTGATTTAATCTTAGTCAAAATCGTCCAGATGTCTTCCAAGAGACCAATTATGCAACATTCAATACTTAACCCTTAACTTCGCAATTTTTTAAATTTCTATAAAAACATTATATCACTTAGTTCTCAAGTAATAATAAAGATGAAAAATAATGAAAAAAAAAAAAAAAAAAGCAGTTTTAAATTGAATTTCAATCATTTTTTTGTTTGCGGCAAGTTATAAGTAACATCAAATTTCTCAAAAACGTTTTCCAATAGAGAATTAAAATTAATTTTAATTGAACGTAAAATGTTCAAATTTCTTACCTGGTAATTTATATCTTCAATAAACAAGAGGAAGCATAAAATATAACATATTCTTTTTATAGTAAAGACACAGTTCTGAAGCATCAGATATTTTTATAATTATTGTGATTACTGATAAAAATGTGCTGTCAACTAGTGACAAAATTAGCATGTATTCCGTTGCATGTATTTCGTTTTTTATCAGATAACTGATTTGTATGTAAATTAAAAGAAAAATGAGTCTTTTAAATTAAAATAAATCATATGTTGCAGAAATGCAACAGTGGGAAGTTAAGGATTAAGCAGAAATTTTCCATGGTTTAACCTGATATATAAAGTGCAATTTCTCAACCACAGATGCTAAAATCACCCCCTCCTCCCTTCAAATCTCCCCCACCATGTCTAACTATATTTTCGCAGGTGTTAACGTACATGGCCCTAGTCCTGATTGGTCTTTTACCTAGCTCTGTCTTTTCTTTCGCAGCTGGTATGCTGATTTTTCAACATCGTCGTTATTTTTTGCACACCAGTTAGTGAAATGTGTGCGCCATGTGAAATATTCATCGTGAAAAAACCTTACTTTAATTGCTCTTCATCGTAAGCCGATGGGATGTGAGTTCCAAGAGTAGAGAAAATCCCCGCTTTGAAACTAAGCGTAGCAGTGCAAAAGTAGACGTGTGGTGTTATCTTCCCGACAGTATGATGTGCGCAGACACCATTAATCTTGACAGTTCATCTGTACATGTTGCAACTCTTTTGCATAAATTCAGCTTGACATAACCTTCCAGCCAGACAGCATCGGTCCTCACTGGTTTTGGACTATACATTTAGATTGAAAGAGGACAAAGGAGGACACATATTTCCTGCCTTTTTTTCTTTCTGTCATACTGGTATTAAAACTTTAGATGTGTGACTGAACATTATGTCTTAAACCGTTATTTTCAACCAATTCTCATTACACAGAATCAACTTCATGAAGATAGGTGTAGAACACCTTGTAGCAGGGTAGCACGGTGGTGCGCAACTTATATTTTTCTCCGAGGGTCAGACCTTATATTAAGATGAATCTCCCTGGTCAGAACACACATAAATTTTTATATTTTTTTGCTAAACGACATGAAAAAGAAAAAAATTACAAACCAAGAATTGTTTTCATTACTAGATACTTATTTCATTGATACGAATTTTTATCTGATTTTTTAGTATCTAATTCTAACTATTTGGTTCCAAATTTGAAGTAATCCTTCTCAATAACGAATAAAGAGGATCGGCTGTTTTGAAAGATTCCAAAACATAAATTGGAATTCGTAACGTTGGATATAATAACGGGCCAGATAGATAAACCTCGTAGCCCCATATGATCCGAGGTCCATCTATTGAGCACTACTGCTGCAGAATATAGATGCAATTACAAAATGATCTTGTACAGTTGGGAATATGTCATGCTAAAGTACTTTTGCTTCTCAAAAAATTATACCCATAAAAAGTCTTACCACCAGTCAAATTCTCCATTTCCTCCT
>JAXGGA010014901.1:0-30722 GCA_038373865.1 Uloborus plumipes | reverse complement strand
GTGCTCGTTATAGTTTTCTTGGACAGAACTTCATTGTCAATATTGAATTAGAGTTTACTATGAACTTAAAAGGAGGGACAAGGGGATACGTAGGCTCTCCTTTGTAAAAGATTAGCGATCAATGATTAAAAAAAAAAGACAGTGAAAAACTAAAAAAAGTAAACATCTTAAATAGGTGCTGATTACTTGCTAATAATGAACTTAATAAAGTTTCTTTTCAATTACTTTTAATGAACGTAATAAAAATTAAGTTTCGCTTTCAAAATTCATTTCCTAGGGAAATTGCGAGAAAACTGTTGTGTACGAGCTTATTTATCCATCTTTAAACGCTAACAGTAAAACAATTAGTCAGTTTTATATATGATACAAGTAAGTTAGCAATTTATATTAAAGTCGCTTAATAAAATTTAGAAAAAAATGCTTTACAAGTCCCTGATCAATGTTATTAGCTTTGTGAAATAAATACAAATCGATCAATAACAAAAACTATAACCAGGCTGAGAACCGGCCATCACAGAGGCATGAAGATTGACGGAGAGGATAGAAGGGTGTACAGAAACTGTTGTAATTGCCCAGACCCAGATACACAGCTTACACCTTGTCATATCTTTGAGTGGCCAGCAATAAGCGCGAACCTGAGAGAAATTGGTGTATTGCCATCACTTGTAAACCTTTATGACGACAACATCCAACAAATCGCAAAGACAAAAAAAAAAAAAAAAAAAAAAAAAAAAAAACATTGTTATTATTCAAGGAAAAATAAAATTAATTATTTTTAAGAAATATATTTGTTGAAAATAATGCTCTGTATTGAATTTTAAAAATATTAGGTTTTTATTTAAATTCATTTTTAGATTATTTATTTTTAATAACTAGTTGATTAGTCCATGCTATTAATTATTCAGTTTAATGTATAAATTATGAAATATTTTAATAACTAATTATGCTTCTTGAAATTAATTAAAAATTAATTAATAACGAATGTCATTTTTAATTAATATAATTGGAGAGGCGCCTGTTTTCTCTGGATGCCCGCGCCGAATTTCATTCCCAGTCCGACCCTGCCACCGAAGTCCTGTCCCTCGCCATAATCATTTTGGAGCATATCAAATTAATTTTCGTACTTCAAATTCTTAACTTTTTAGGAGGGAAGAGCCTCCAACAACCTAAAAACATCGAAAATCGTTTAGGATTGCGTTTTTACAGCTTCAATTTTGAACAAACTGCAGTGCCCATTAACTCTACCAAATATGGTCTTACATTCAAGAGTTTGTGATTCGTTCAAGGGCGTAGCCAGGACTCACGTTAGGGGGGTGCAAGCAGTGGCGCACCCCGATCGGAGGTCACTGCGACCTCCCAAAGAGTTCTTGTCTGATACAAATTGGCTGATGAAATTTGAAAACAGTGAGACAGTATTGCAAGGCTGAACTTCTTTATTTTATTTATTTTTTTTTCTTTAATTAATTAATTTATTTATTTTCGTGATGCCTCACGTCTCTTTTGGTAGACATAGATAAGTATGCATTCTTTTATTTTATTTATTTATTTTTTAATCATTCAGTGAAATTGAGTTTCATTCAGTAAATTAAAAATTTTCTCCTCAAAAACAGGTAAGCTGACTATCATTTTCTGAAAAGTAATCAATACTAGATATAATAACGCAGTTTATATAAAGTTCCCAAAAATTAGCATAAAAGTCAAATTTTTCAATAAAAACATAAAGAAAAAAGCAAGAAAGAAAGAGAAAAAAGTGCTTGAAATTCTATTTGCATAAAAAAAGGAAGAAATTATGAACTCAAAGAAACTATACTTTATTCAGTCATGCACACCTTAAACCAATGGATGGTATAAAATATTTCTAAAAGAAAAAAAAAAAAAAAACAGTAGCTTTTTATAAAATGATTTTACCACAATGCAAAACTTAATACAGAAAATCTTATACTATAATACGAGAGATGTTTGTAATGTCGAAAATCGCCCCAGAATAAATAAACTCCGGTAAACTTGGGGGTCTGGGGTTTTTGGCCACGGAGAATCGATTGGCGTCGGTTTTGAAGCGCTACGGGCGAAAAGTTCGGAGTTACAGATAGGATTCATTAAAAGTTTGAGAAGATTTCTTACTACGCCATTTTCTTTATGATTACTCTTATTGTTACACTGTTTCATAGCAACCGCGTGTTAACAATGGATTTCATATTTAATCACATCAGCGTAAATTTATGTTTTTATGGTATTTAACAAATAATTTTTGGCAACATGATAGAATTGTTATTGGTTTGAAATTTAAAAGAGATCGATCAAAATAAATTTAGAATTGGGTATGGGCAGCGGTAGAGCCGCTATATAGACAGGCCGACGCATCAAGCTTAAGTTTCACCACTTTGGATCCAACTCATTAACTTTCACTTTCATTTTTCATTGTTGAGGAATTAGGGTTACCAGAGCAAAATTTCGGGAGATTGCCAAGCTTTGTTAATTTACGTAAAAAGTTACCAAAAATCGATAACTGCCCAGAAAAGACAATCCTCACACACGCGCTGGATCCTGAGTGGTAATCTTGATGCGTCGCACAGTGGAGTATTTGAGTGAAAATCCTGGCCAAAAGTCGAAAATTGAAAAGTTATCCGATTTTTATGAAAATTTATTTTATAATAGTTGATTAACTGGTGCATCGATCGGCACCAGTTTTGGAAACTTGAGCCTCCTACAACTGCTCATAGCCTCGGTCAAAGATGAAGTTTCCGTGATAATTTTCGCTTTTTTGTTACGTTTCAGCCTAATTACTACGTTTTAATGCAGATTTTTTTGTGGCGTTATAAATGAATGGAATAAAACCAAACCAGTTTTACTGGTTAGAGAACTGTCAGGGCCTTGTGTTAAATTTTGATTCGAAGTAAATAGCTTTATTTTTTGTCGTCAAAAAAAATAAATAAATGCTTGGTGCGAGAAATTTTTAATGGCTTTTTCCCAAATTTAGAACTAGTGAAAGCTTTTTAAGTGGTTGCCGCGCTTTGTCGCGCTATTTTGAAAGTTGGAGCGTATTTGTGAAAGTCTCATGTGCTGATTTCTGCAAAAAAATGTTCCGCAAACAGTTGCCATTTTTTTATATGATTTTTTGAATAAAATGTATCATTTAATCATTTTGGACAAGTCTTGATATTAAAACGAATTTGGCAATTAAAATTTAATAAACTTGTAACTCGTGATCATTAGCATTATTGAATAGGTGGTGAATCAAAATAATAAAGCACAAAAAAAGCAATAAAATTTCATACACGTGTTTCAGGGTTACGAGAAACTCCTTTATCAGTACATAAAGATGTGAGCCTGGAGTTGAGATTCAACGAAGTAATTTCAAAACGCTATTTTTATATTCATATTTTTTTGCATTGATTGTGCCATTGAAACATATTCATGCAATTTTATAACTGTTCGTGAGCTAGATTATTAATTTTTTTATGTACGCTAATCCGTCAATCAATTAAAATAGTTTTTTCTCACTGCGAAGTTTTTTTTTCCCTTTTTTAAAATTAAGATAACTTGAAAATACATTTATATATCACGTTTTTCTTTCTCTATCATTGTAGAAAATTATGTGACGGGGGGCGTAAGGGGGGGGGAGGTATTTTCCCGCTTATATATAGTATGTTAGTAAATTTCTTTTCTAGCGCATTTCCTATCGATATCATTGTTGCTTAAGACGTTTTACCTACTCACTGTGAAATAGAAATCATATTAAATTTGAGTCCTTAGTTTCTATTCGTAGAATTCTTAGTGGGAAACATCACAGTGCTATGTAAACTGTTTTGTACATAAGAATCGACTCAAGGAATGGGTACTATTCGCTTCCATATGAGTGTGTCCAAGCTTGAGCACATTTCACTACTAACGACATTGGTCCCCCTCACCAAGGCCCTGCACCTGCACTCTTGAAATCGGATATCTACGTCCGGTCAGAGATAGGGGGAGGAAGAAGAAGACCACTAAGAAACAGAGGAACGTAACATTACGAACTACTATCATTGAAGAATCACACGCGTCATTTTTGAGCTCCTAAACCATGGAATACTTCAATGTTGAAAATGTCCACCAATAATTTTTTAATTATACGGAATCTACCAAATTTCAGAGGTAAATAGTGCTCATTATTGCGGGGGCATATTGTGCGTAGGCATATTGTGCATATTTTACTTAAAATACGTTCAAAATGCATACTTGCCTTTTCATTCAAACTTTTGTTGTACCACATTAAGAAAAATTATATTTTCCAGAAATTTTAAAAGTTCATACTTTGATACAACATGAAAAGTTGTTACTTTACCTTTTTCTGGAGGAAGGGAAGGGGGGGGGGACACATCAAATTACCACTATGGATGTCACCCTAGTTACAGTAGTCATAGTGTTTTTTTTTTTCTTGTGCATGGTTAACTTAGTATTTTAACGATTATAACCGATCGATTAAGTACTAGAATTCAGAAAAGAAAAAAAAAGGTTCAAATTTGTTTTGCACAGAACACTGGGCTATGTAAACAGCATTTTTTTCTTCAATAAACAAGTATTAATTACGGTGCATTCTTTCAAATGACAAGAAGTACATTGCATTAAATGCGCTTTCTTATTCCATTTTTGCTCTAAACTAGATTTTGGCAAGTAGCCAGCTGTTCAGGTAGGAACGTTCCTGAACGAAAATCGGTGAAAATATTTCTTTCACCTCTTTATAAAAAAATTCATTAAAAATCAATGGAGCAAGATAACTTCACCGTTTTTGCTTTAAATGAAGGTGAAATGTTTATATTGTATCCTTGAAAAGTTTCAGAGCAATAACATCATTAGATTCTCGGATGCATGAATTTAATTTACGTTGATTGATAAATTAAAAAACGTCGAAAAAGTGACCTTTCTTTGAAAATTCTTGGAAAATCGGGAAATTACGTTAGAACTTCAAACAATTTAGACTTTTAAAGACATTGCTTTTCTCTTTCTGGTGATGTATTGTTTTTCTTCTTACGTTGGCTAGAAACCTTTTTACGGTCGTAAACTCGTAAAAGTCTAAAACATAGATAAAACATTAAATAACTTTTTTTCTAAATTAAATTTTCAAAATCGAGCTTTAGGTTACGACATCTGACCTTTCAGAGAACTTGTGTACCAAGTGTCATAGCTGTAAGCTGCATAGCTTCGCTATACAGCGCACAAACGCACAGAACGGTATTCCCTTCAGAAGAGCGAGAATTCCGAAATAGTTTTGGCCAGGATTTTCAGTCAACTACTCCACTGTGCGTCGGCTCGTTTATGTAGGGGCCTGAAGCCGCGGTAGTCCAATCGGTTAGTCGTCGGACTCGTAACCGGAGGGTCTCGGAACGATTATTTAGCCGCCGAACAAAGATCCACCGTCTTCATTAATGGTGACTGGGGGCGTTAAAAATGTTCGTGGTCACAAAATCCTCCAAGTGAAACGAAACCTCTGGGGGGTGCTGGGGCAAGGGTTTGCTCGGCCCTTGGGCCAGGTTTAAAAATGAGCAGAGCGTTCTTCAGGGCACCATCCCGGTTAAAAAACGAGTTGTGGTATGAACGGGGGGGGGGGGGGGGGAACCTGGAGTGTGAAGTGAAGTGAAAGTCAAAACCAACTGGAACCAAATGCGTACTGGAGAACAGGGACTCTGCTTCCATTCTCATCAACCCCTCCCGCGCCTTCGGCGCCAAATGAAATGAAATTAGGTGTGATTTTACGGTGAGCATAGATTAAATATGGTTGTGTTTTTTAAAATAAATTACGGCTGTTTTGAATGCGTAATTGCAACCAAAGGCTCAAAAATGCTTTTCAAGTTTATCTAAATAAGTACTTCGCACTTTAGAAAAAAACGCGAGTTTACAAACCTCTTTTTTTTTAACCGAGCGGGCTCGGTCCCCTGGTACACGTTAGGGGTAATACGAG
The DNA here is from genome assembly GCA_038373865.1 of Uloborus plumipes. Classification (NCBI taxonomy): domain Eukaryota; kingdom Metazoa; phylum Arthropoda; class Arachnida; order Araneae; family Uloboridae; genus Uloborus; species Uloborus plumipes. The sequence continues at coordinate 24,787 of JAXGGA010014901.1, read as the reverse complement.
GAATGGTTTGCCAAGTCGAAAATCGCCCCAGAATTAATTAACTCCGGTAAATTTGGAGGTCTGGGGTTTTTGGCCACGAGGAATCACGAGGTTTGGTTTTTCTAAATAAATTTGTCAATATTGAACTTCAACACACTTCAATCTTTACACTGCTCACTTTGTACCATTTCTTTAATTGTATAGTTTTTTTTTTATTATCAGTTACATTTTATTTCCTATGACTTTTCAAACTTAATCTTTGTTTTGAATAGTGCCCTTTCCAAACTCTTAACTTTGTTTAGAATAGTTTACAATGGTGCACTTTAACCGGTTATCTTTTCACCAATGGTTTCACAAATTTTCTTATGGCATGTATTGTTTTGATAAATCACAATTGAAAATTTAAATCTTCGAGTTAGCTTCGATACCTGTTTTCCTCGAGCGGAGCTCGGTCACCCGCTGGTTAGATAAAAATGTGAGTGATATGTTTTTAAAACCTGTGTTTTACGTAAACAAAGAAATGGGCAAAAAGAAAAACATCATCCTTATTTAGAATGAAATGATACGGTTTACTTTAAAGGTTTTATGAATTAAAGTACTTAAATTATATACGCAAATAAAAAACAAATGCACATCCAAAATTAATAAATACACAAATAAATTCGGCAAAATCGTCAGTTACCAAAGAGGTTAAAATTAATCAATAAAGCTTATATCAAAACAATACTGAATATGAAAAGCATGAAAGGGGACAAAATCGTTTGTCAAAAAAATAAGTAAAATGGGAGGTTACAGGGACATCCCATTGGCTCTGATCTAGGAGGGTGCAGCTGCACCCACCTGCACCCCCCTAGCTACGCCCTTGGATTCGTTCAAGGGCTTCAAACCCCACTTTCTCTACTAACATCAAAGATTATTACAATTTTGGTTTTCCAAACGAAAATTTCAAAAAACAAATAAGGGGGCAGAACCTTTCAGTCCCTCCTAATACCGTAAGATATGTCCTAAAAATTTGTTTTTAGGACTTCTATTTCGAAAAATCAGGGGAGATACCCAGAACCCCCCTCCAGGTATCCTCGAAAATTGTCTACTATTGCGTTTTTGAAATTTCAACTATGAAAAATTGTAGAAGGGGAGTAGAATAGATATGGATTTATTTTTCAGAAAAATCGATTGGGACAGTACCTGAGCCTTATCCCTTTCTCTAACTATAAATATGAACTATAATTACGTTTATAAGACTTCAATTTCTAAACATTGTCTCGAAGGACATCGCACTTTTCCCTCTTTTTAGCCTACTTTCCCGTTAAAAACAAAAGAAAGACGAAAGAAGTATTAAAAGTATCTTAATGCATCTAAAAAATATCGCCAAGTCCAAAAAATATCGCCAAGTTAAAAAAAATATCGCCAAGTTAAAAAAATAAAGAGGTAAAATGAATATCGAAAAATTAAAAATTTGAAAGTAGGGTATTGAGATGGGGAATTTGTGTGTCGGTCTGTCTGTCCCCCCCCCCCCTAATAACTTTTGAATGAACATTCCGATTTGGACAAACTTTTTTTTGTTGGAAAGATCTCGGCGAGTACCATTGAGCTATACAGATAAGACTTATCTTTATAGCTCAATGGCGAGTACAGCTCATTTGGGGTCCTGGCGGCGTTGTCTGTTTGCGCGTCACTTTAGCAAGCCCAGGACGGCGGGTTCGATTCCCGCCCTCGCTCTGGTTGTAACTTCCTTCTCCGTGAGCGTAAACTCTGTCCTATACTATGTTTCTGTCTTGTACTATCTGTCATATTGGACGTGAGTTCATAAACGGGTCCTGTGTGACCAAGTACACGAGCTCGAAATATGTGTTGTAAATAAATAAACAGCTCATTCCCATATTTGATTTTTTGATTTGAACAATTTTTGGTTCAACTTTGAGCCGTTCAAACAACCGGTCCCGTGATACTAACTTTTGAATGAACTGTCCGATTTGAACAAACTTTTTTTTGTTCGAAAGATCTTTTCAAGGATACTCCATTCCCGCATCTACATTTTCGATTTGAACAATTTTTCGTTCAACATTGAACCGTTCAAACAAGCTGTCACCCCTAATAACTTTTGAGTGAACAGACCGATTTAAACATTTTTTTTTCGAAGCATCTCGGCAAGGATACTTTATTACCGTATTTAAATTTTAAATTTGAACATTTTTGGTTCAACATTGAACCGTTCAAGCAACCTTTCCCCACCTAATAACTTTTAAGTGAACCGTCAGAATTGAATAAACTTTTTTTGTTCGAAAGATCTCGGAGAGACTCATTCCCATATTTCACATTTCAATTCGAACCAATTTTCGTTCAATGATGAACCGTTCAGAAAATTTTTTAACATGAGCGCCTACTGGGAAATTTAAATTGAATGTTGATTCTGAACTTAAAGGCGGATTTCCTTCCAACTAACCTTGTAAGAAAACGGTTTTGATAAAACATGTATGTTAAGTACTTTTCTGAAAAATCTTCTGTGGGTGTCCCCAATAATTGGCCCACCCCTCTATTCAAGCATAAACTTGACGAGTGAGCACGCCTTCCGGAGAGGATTAGTGTCAATCGAAAGGAGGAGAGAGCAAGATAGGGAAACTTAGGGATTTTTCCTGGTTAACCTTTCCCCTGCCCTACCACGTGCTGGACATTTTTGATATCTTTCCTCCATACTGCAAGTGCATCCAGCACTAAAATGGAGTTCGGTTTTGTTGATTCAGAAAGAGGAGGAAAACTATTAGTATGCAAAGATTATATGTTCCGAATACATTCACGTAAAAAATGATACGTCTCATTGGAAGTGCACAAACCGTTTGTACACAGCAAGAATAACATTAATAGGGACTAACATGGTGAACCACAGTAATAAGCACAATCACCAGCCGGACATCGCAAAAAAATTTAGAAAGACCTACGAAAGACGACGTTTTTTAAATTTTAAATTCAACCCCCCCCCCTCCCCTATATCCCATACAGTTGGAAATGCTTTACTGATTACAAAAATACCATTCTTTTTTCTGTACCATCAAAATTGAGTAAGCTGTACCATTTTAATTGTTTTGAACCGTACGCCATTATATCGCATGAACGAAGAATTCAGCAACTCATTTTTATTGTCATTTTGAGAATATATCTCCCAGCTGACAAAGGGAGGAGCATAACAAGATACTACACACACATACCTTGTGCACAAAACTAACCTTCTACAGTATATAGTTTTTGAAATACGTATACAATTTACACACATACTAACGTATACATACAGACTTCACGAGAAAACTCACATTACTTCACTCGGTGATGGTCAAAATGGATATTTCGGCTGCCCATACATTGATTGATACACATTCACTTGTAGATGAGCAGAAATACAGCTGACTGTACTTTTAAGGGTGGGTAAAATGAAAATTTAGGCGAAAATTGTACAAAAATGTTTTTTGCATATGCATTAAGTTCTGTAGTTCGTATACGGAATTTAAAGAACATTTATTCAAAATGTGTGCTAGGCTAAAGAAAAAACTTAGATCAAACTAAGACATTAACTAATATTGAAAAAAATAAAGGTTATGAAGCAAATGATATATGAATCAAGAAGGTGAAGTTCTGAAGTTATTTTTTTACCAATGGAGCAAAAAAGCTTTAAGAAACGGTTTTTGAATTGATGACTTGAATCAAGAAAATTATTGGGCGGGGAGGGGGGGGGGAGATTAAAATTTCCTGTGATAATATTTACTGGGTTATTTTTAAAGTTTCAAAAAGTTTTATTAACAATTCAACGCTTGCATAAATTAAGCCCCGAAATTAGCTTCTTTATTTTATAACGATTAAGATTATAGTAGCTATTATTTATTTTGGTATTGGCTTAAATTAAAAAGCTTATCCCACCAATTAATATAATTCCCTAACCTAAACGTAGCAGTTATAATGAGATAAGCAGTTATAATAAAAAAATGCTCTTGCTAAACGATTATTCCAAAAATAAGTTAGCATATAAGGCATTTTTACTTTCATACTCAGTATCGAAAAATTGAATTTTCATTCCTTAAAAAGCTTTTTATAGTTTCTCCAAACAAAAAACGTCTTTAAAACATTGAACAATCTTTAAAATAAAAACAAGTCCGTTCGTTTAAAGGAAAAAAAATATCATTTCTGTCTGAGACAAATTTATTTTTAAACCATAAAAAAATTCAAAAGAAAATTCCATATAAAACATTTAATGCCGACAAATTGCCGAATTATAATAGCAACGTAAGTAATAATAATTGCATGATAAAAATGGACAAAATGAAACTCCAATACGCTCGTCTCCCAAAATCAAAAAGACTTTTGGATCAAAGGAACAAAATATTCGAAATTATTAGAGCTTTAGTTTTTTTTTAATTCTTTTTGTAACTTATTTTTGTTGTTCTCTTACGGGGGTCATTCCATGCGAAATGAGCAAATCGGCTGTGGCTCACATGTCACAGATTTCAATGAAAATTTTTATTACGGTAAATCATGCATATCTATGAGGAAATGCAAAGTATGAAAGTTTAAAAACTATTTGTTGCTTTGCTATTGACATCAGAAATTAAGGCTTACGCTAAGCCTAAATTTTCAGAGTTCATGACAGCCAGTTTGTGACTCTATAACTCTTAAAGTTATAAACATACATATGTATTTAAAAAAATAATATTTTCACATTCTCTGGAAAAATTTCTGTCAGTAAAGATGAAAATTAATTTTATTTAGAGCTTTCATTAAGTCTGAGATATTAACAAAGATTGAAATCTGTTCTGTTTTCTTTAGGATTCAAACAACTCTGCTAGCCTTTTGAATGAAAAAATAAGAGAAAAAAGCAATACAGAGCGTAAAACTATCTATTACTATTTACCTGGGCTAAGTTAATAATTGGTGTCCAATATTTTAATGATGAAATCGTACTTTGAAAAATTGAAATTTATCGAAATTTTCAGTTCTTTCACTTTTTCACATGCTAGTTTGAACAAAAGGGAATGCTCCTAATTTGCTCATATTTTTTTACGGAGCTTGTTAAAGTGTCTTTTTTTTAATATCAAATTTTAATTAGTGCTTTTTTGCGTATTTTTGTCAATAGAATAACTTGAATTCGGGTAAAATTTCATCAATGAAACCATTTATTGTAAGTTTAGAAAGACTTAATCATTTCTTTCGTGTTTCCTTTTCTTGAAAGAGTGTTTATAAAGTATTTGCTGAAGCCTTTCCATAATTATTGTGAAGTGTATTGTATTCCAGTATGAAAAATTATATTTAATTGTGCAAGTAAAAGTTGCTTTTTTTTAACAATCTCCACCCGTGATGTGGAGAAAAAATAACAGGTTACTTGAGATAAAACCTATCATTTCAGTATCTGAGCAAATCTTCATGGAGATTAAAAGAAACTGTTTGGACAGAATAAAAATTAGAAAAAAACATCTACTATTTCATCCATTTATTGATTATATTATTATTTGTATTTCTGGAGATATAACTTTTGTCCACAAGATCCCCCCCCCCCCATAAGTTCCACATCATACCTGCACATTTTTTAGAAATTGAAATTAATGCTGAATACACTTGATTTTGCTCCTTTAGTCGTTTATCTGTTCTTTTGAATTCCTCGAGCTTCACATAAAATATGAAGAAAGTGTTGTTTTGTCTATTTAATACAAAGCTAAGAAATCAAAAAGGCACTATCGATCTTCTTCACAAATTGTAGACATAATGGCCTATATCCTTGTAAAATTGGAGCAATTTCCAAAGTGTCCTTCATATAAAGTTTTGTGCCAACTTAAAGGCGAAAGTGATCGTTTTACGAAATATACTTAAGTTCAAAAAATACTTTGAAAACAAAAGAATTAAAATACAGCTTCAAAAATTTAAGTATTATTTCTATGAAAGTTAACACATTGTTGGGAATTAATTTAAATTATACAACTGAATTCCTTTTTGAGTGAGAAAAATAATGAAAACCTTCAATTTTGTTGAAAATGAAATATTTTAGGTTTTAACAGTGCAGTTAACCGTTAATTATCATGACTTTTAAAACGTTACCGTAAACCGATAAATCGCCATACTTCAAAAATTACAAATATATGTATCTTTTATGTTTACATTAACTAGTTAAAAAATATAAGGGTTCAAAAGTGCAACATTTATTTAGTGTGAAGTTTATTAGTGTGAAGGATGTGCCAATTTTGAATTGCATGTAACTCCTAAAGTAGAAAATTTTAAGCCAAAACCTTTTAGATATGTTTATACATGCACAAAATGAACCTGTGTACCAAATCTTATAAAAATCTATCTCCATGTGGCCACTGCTTTTTTCTCAATTTCTTTCACGTGGAATGACCCAAGTGAATGCTGCTGTTGTGATTTTTTTTTTTTTTTTCAAACTTGGGAATCAAAAATGCACTTTTTTGACTCTCGAAGCTAATAGTTGACATAATGCCCTACATTTTTGCAAAATCGACAGTTGTCCAAAGGGTTCCTCATTTAAATTTTTGTGTCTAAACAAAGGGGAAAATCGTCATTTTACAAAATGTCTCTAAGTTTAAAGATGATTTTGCGGACAAAGGAGTTTAAATGAAACTCCAAAAGTAAGGTATTTGTTTTATGATACCTGGAACTTTTCTGGGTATTAATGTAAGCGAATGCTAATGCATTCTTTAAAGCTCGAGAATAAAAAATAAAATGCTTAATTTTGAGAAAACTGTTATTTTCAGTTTTTACAACTCAGTAAAAAATTAACTATTGCAATCAAACTAGTAAATGCGAGGCTGATAAATAACCTTATTCCTTAGATTACGGCAATATAAATTTTTTTCGTTTACATGACGTAAGCAATAAAATATAAGGCTTCAAACATACAACATTTAGCATTTGTGCGGAATGATGCTAAATAATGCCACGTTTCAGTTGCATGAAACGACTAAAATTAAAAATATTGAGCCAAACTATTTTAGATATTTCTATATATTCATAAAATGAACCTGAAAACCAAATTTCATAAAAATCTATTACCATGCGGCCACTACTTTTTTCTCATTTTTGCTCATTTTACATGAAATGACCCTTACATGAAACCTTTCTATAATGGCGCAAATCATCCTCAAGTTTTCCGTCGCCCCTTCGAACGAATCAACGAAGAACGAACCGCAGAAATTCAATTTAAGATATAGGGTATAAGCACGTGGTATAAGCGCATTAAGTCCTGCTAAAAATCCCTATTCTGAAATGATTTCCCCTTCATTCCAAGAAAACAGCAGGTTTTCAGTTCACTCTTCCAGCACCTATTGTCCATTCCTTATCTCCTACCCCTTTCCATTCATGGTGACAGGTCGCGATAGATAAGGCTTGGGCGAATTATGGGTAGAACCCTTCTGTGAGGACTCTGATTCCGACTCCGACTCCGCAAACATGGCGGAAATGCAGGCTCAGAAAAAAATGACTGACTGGGCAGACGATTTTTTTTTATTTATTCATTTTTTTTGTTTAATTTATTATTATTATTTTTATTTATTTATTTTTTTTGGCAGACGATATTTTTTTTTTATTACAAAAATTGTTCATTCACGAGAGCATTTTATTCTTTATTTATATTTAACAACTGGCAACGGATTAAAAATAAAATTCGAGACATTTAATTAACGAACGAGGTTTTTTTTTCTTTGTTTGATAAAATGTGTTTTGATGTTCTTTGTACTTTTATTTTATTTATTATTTTTTTTTTCTTTTGAAAACGATTGTGAAATTTTTCTACGGAAGAACTATAACAGTTACATTCTTTAAAAGGTGCGAAAAAGTTTATTTACTCGTTTATTTACTTTTTACGTGACCATTTCATCTGATGAGATGGGTATATTTTGCTTTTAGAAATCAGCTTTAAGTGCTATAAGGGTATGTTTGACAAAATTTTCAGTTTCAGATATTCAAGAGAATATTGATTAGATGCCAGAATGCCGATGTCGATGCACGGGAAAGTAGGCTCGTTTAGTTCTTGACAGAACTTCTTGTTTTACCGAAAATTCTAAAACTGCGTTTTCAAAACTACAATTTCAAAAAAATTCCAGTTGTGAATCTCCCAGACATTTTACTAGCACTCCCTTCCAAAACCAGAAGCTGGATCTGGTTTCTCTTCTAATAACCTCATAACTTGTTTAAAACAGCTTTTTTCGAGCTTCAAGAGCTAAAAATTGTCGAGCTTTAAATATGTTACTAAATATGGTCTACAATCGCGTTTGTAGGACTTAAATTTCGGAAATTTCTTGGACAAGGACCCCAATAGCCTTCTTTCTAATATCATCCGAGATCGTCAAAAGTTTTGCTTTTAAAACGATAATTGGATGATACGCTTAGCAGGCAGGCCTCTTAGCTTTTTGAGTGGTTGTTGGAAATCTGAAAATGCAAACACTAATATTTCGAAAAAAAAAAAGCTTGCCTTAACCTCACTGAATATCACTTTAGAACACTGAAGTCCCTCTTCCGTAGCATCATTAAAGTTTGTCTATACTTGCGTCTTTGGAATTTCAATTTCTAAAAATCGCCAGGGAGAGGGATCGCTTTTTCTGGTTTTTCAAAAAGTGAATCTGGGAGTCCTTGCTCTAACGTCAATAATTATAGTCTATAATAGCACTTTAAAGACCCCCCCCCCCTGAATCTTCCGTTCACCAAAAATCATCAGAGACTGTCTCACTGGTCTGAGACTACGTTTTCTGAACTAATATTTCAAAAAAAATTTCCGAGAGAATTCAAGGAACCCCCCCCCCCCAAAAAAAAAAATATTTTCTGGTTGCGCCACTGAGCTGAGCATTGCTGGTTGTGTATTAATGAGAAAACAGGCATTTTTTGTCCCACATTTGGACGGCTGTGGCTAGCTCACATAGTAGGAGGGAGGAAACTTAGGATATTCATCACAGACCCATTGGAACAGATTAAAAAAAAAAATCCACCTTTCTACCAATTACTTCAAATTCAACTCTCCAACCATAGGGTTAGTTGACTTATTCTTTTATGTTAAATAAAATCTTCGTTTGCCTGCACTTACCTTACCGAGACCTGGTAAGAATAAATTTACAACAAAAATGATAAAACGTGTATTCAAGAAAACAGAAATTTACTAATAAACTTTTATTGATTTCAATATGACTAGAACTTTGAAATCTACACTTACAAAAGCAAACCATGAGCTTACAATAGTGGAAGACATAATCAATGTTCATTACTAAATGAAAAGCATTGCCACAAAAATATAAACTTTATCATATATTGGTGAAAATGAACCCAGTTATTTATGACAATTACAATTTTTAAAATATAATTAGTTGCTTCCTTATTTCTCAAGTATACAACACTTAAAAAAGAGCTGCAATATATCTAAAAATGGTATCTTTTCAACCCAGGAGTGGTGAACATTTTTGGGAAAAATGCCACTCTTTGGGGGAGAAATAAAATGAGTCACTTTCAATTGTTCCAATACTAGGAACTAACTACTTTTGAGCCAGCATATTGTGGCCATGACAAAATTTCTTGTGAATCTTTCTAATGAGCTCTCGGTTCGTACAAAGAATATGTCATTATTGAGATTTGACGTCTTTGGACCAGAGCCGTGATTTAATGTCTTGGTGGAATGATTCCTTTACGTATACAGGGTGGTCCTAAACTCATGGTACAAACTTTTAGGGTAGGTCAAGGGCATTGTAACAATGACTTTTTGTATAGGAATGTATAGTCGCAAGTGACGTGGTGAGGCGTAAACAGGGGAAATGACAGCCGAAAGGAAAAACAAAGATTTTATTCAAAGCGTTGTTGACAATTGTCATATTTACATTAAGTGTTCAAAATTGCGTCCACCAGTAGCGATACATGCTTGACAGCGTCGGTGGAGCGATTGGCGTACACGTTCAAAGATGCCTGGCATTTCACGCACACTTGCAGCAGCTACAGATATGCGAGCGACGAGATCCTCATCTGAGTCAACTGGAGTCTCATAAACAAGATTCTTTAAATGTCCCCAGAAAAAGTAATCGAGGCTCGATAAATCGGGAGATCGGGGCGGCCAAGGGACTGGTCCACCACGCCCAATCCATTGAGCACCAAACGTGGTATTCAGATAATTCCGAACATTAATGCTGAAGTGTGCTGGCGCCCCATCGTGCTGAAACCACATGCGGTTACGAATGGCGATCGGAACATCATGCAGCAGTTGTGGTAACACTTCCTTCAGAAAAATAAGATAGCTTTCGCCACTTAGTCGCGTGGGTAGCAAGTATGGGCCAATCAAAAAGTCGTGCACAATACCAGCCCACACATTAATACAGAAACGTTGTTGAAACGCATGTGGACGCGTTGCATGTGGATTATCGGTTGCCCACACATGGGAATTGTGCGCATTAAAGACACCCTCGCGTGAAAATGTGGCTTCATCTGTAAATAGCACATGATCTACGAAATCCGGCTGCAATGCGCATTTCTGCATCATCCACTGGCAGAAGTTCACGCGGAGAGGATAATCTGCGGGATTCAATGCTTGTACTTTCTGAAAATGGAAGGGGTGTAAGCGATTTTCGCTTAACACTCTGCCTACAGTCTGATGACCCACACCTACGTCATGTGCAACAGTTCTTGTGCTTGACTCTGGTCTATCAGCCACAATGTTCAAGATGGTTTCTTCCAGCCTTGGAGTGCGTACAGCTCTTAATCGACCAGTGTCATGTCTGTTGACGCCGAAGCCACCTGTTTCACAAAGTTGACGATGCAACCGTTGAAAAATTCTGTGATCCGGCATTCGGCGATCAGGATACTCCTCGCGATACATTCGTAACGCAGCTCTGCCGTTACCATTTGCACGACCGTACATGTAATGCATGTCTGCTTTTTCTGAATTCGTGAAGTCACCCATCTTCTACGGCAGCACAATTGAGAATGGCGCTTTTCCTCATTGCGATGCATCATATTCAACAGCGGCTGGACATCTACTGCCCTCTACTGGCAATGATACCAACTGATCCCTCCATTTTTCTTTCCTTTTATTTCTCTTGTTTACGACTCACCGCGTCACTTGCGACTATACATTCCTATACAAAAAGTCATTGTTACAATGCCCTTGACCTACCCTAAAAGTTTGTACCATGAGTTTAGGACCACCCTGTAGATCTCAACTACAAGAAGTATAACAAAAAAAAAAAATCTCCGTTAAATTTAAAAATAAAATCGTCTGCTGGTTGCAAAAAAAAAAAAAAAAAAATTAGTGGCAAAAGAGCTAAAGGAGCAATTAAAAAATTTTTGTTTTTGGAAAAGTCAAATTTCGTTTGGAAAGAACAACGCCATGAGTTTTATTTGTTCGCATATTGCACATATCAAAATTAGAGCCTTTTTTAATGGTTTGAAAAACGAGAGAGCAGCCAAGCCCAGTGCAAATAATTTCATTTAGTGCTAGTGACATGGTATCAGGATCTTTGCTAAGAAGGGTTTTAAGTTTTTTTTAATGTTTTCAGTAAGTTTTTGGGTGCTCTATAGGGACCAGAGGATGCCCTTAAGTTCAAGTTAATATTACAAATTATCGAATACAAGTAACTTAAAAGTTTTACTTATTTCATTTTAGGTAGACATCAAGGAGTTTTAATTTTAGCAATGCACAAAAGTTATCCTTTAAAAAATAGCTAGTAATATCAATGTTCTATTTTTGAGTACATGGTCCTTAAAGGGTTAATGCTATCAGACTACACTAACAAGCAAGAACAAACATAATGCAAGTATAAAGAAACAAATATGCAGTACCTGCATATTTGGAAATTTTTATGATACAGATGTAAAATTTATTTACAAATGCCAAATGATGCATTGGATCAAGATACATAGCTTTTATGTTCCCATTAATGGATATTAGGGCTACATTATAAGCTTATTTAGCATTTAATCAGACTATTCAACAATGAAATCATTTGTGTGTGTGGAAGAAGGGGGGAGGGATTAAACACATTTGCTAAATTTATAGTTCAACTGTGTTCAAAATGTACTTTAAACCCTAGATTTCAAAAGGCAGTTGTTAGGTTAACTAAATCTTAGTCTAAATTAATTAAGTTTGCTAATTACTTTCTTCTATATCTAATATATAGAAGAAAGTATTGGTTTCGTGAAAATTTTCGAATGTCGAATTTTGACGGATTTGCACGCTTTGAGGTGCGCTGAGTCCATTTCGACCATTTTTGGAAAATGTCTGTCTGTCTGTGTGTGTGTGAGTCTGTATGTGTGTGACCAGTTTTTGTGGCCGCGCTAGAGCAAAAACTACTGAATGAAATCGAACAAAAATTTTTGCACATATGTACCACCATGTGAACTGGTGCACCTGACTTTTTTTAGCGAATTCCTCCAAGGGGGGTGGAGCAATCGCACGTGTTCTGCGCGGGGGTGATTGCTATATCTCAGGAAGTAACCGGCGGAATCAAACGAAAATTGGTCCGTAGGTAGACCCTACTGAGTACAGGTGCTGATTCAATTTGTTTGTCAATATCTCGAAGGGGGGTGGAGCAATCGCACGTGTTCTGCACGAGGGTGACTGCTATATCTCAAGAAGTAACTGGCGGAATCAAACGAAAATTAGTCCATAGGTAGACCCTATAGAGTACAGGTGCTGATTTAATTTGTGTGTCAATATCTCAAAGGGGGGTGGAGCAATCGCACGTGTTCTGCGCGGAGGTGATTGCTATATCTCAGGAAGTAACAGGCGGAATCGGACGAAAATTGGTCCATAGGTAGACCCTATTGAGTACAAGTGCTGATTCAATTTGTGTGTCAATATCTCAAAGGGGGGTGGAGCAATCAAAAGTGCTTATTTTGTCATTGCACCTACTGTATCTCGAGAAATATTGCTGAGATTTGAATGAAATTTTGAATAACACTAACCCAATATGGAAGCAAGCATCGATTAAATTTTGGCGCCAATCTCCCCGGGGGGAGGGTGGGGTGATTTTTGCGCTTAGTCAACAATGCGAAAAATTAATTCATTAAAAAATCGCTTTCACGCTATTTAATTATCAAAACAGCTGAAAACTTTCAATGATTTGAAATTTTTAACTGCTGCCAGTTTCTTTTTACTAACAAATAAAATGTTTGCAATTAATATAAACAAGGCTTTTGCAATGATTTCCAATTTCGCTCATTGATTCTGCATTTGCAGGGTTATTACGATAATTGGGAAATTGGAGCTGTCTCCAATTATTCGGGCGAGTACGTATTTTATTTTGTAACTGGAATTCATGAGATAAATATAGAAGAAAGTTTCGTGACGGCCACGACAGCTAGTTTTTTATTGAATTGATGTTTTACAAATCTGAACTTAAAATATTTCATTTAATGCTGAAAAGTTCTTTTTTTGGAGGCTACTTTTGTAAAATACAGAAGAATACTGGGAATAAATGTATTGGAAAGGTTACAAAAATCAACATCAATATGAAATAATACAGTCCCGTTTCAAATTCATGAAAACCTAATAATTTGGGGAACATAAGTTTTTGCTTAATAAATTGCATAACATAAAATATGTACAAATCTATGCACCTTTTAACTAACTTTCTCAATACCTATAATATCATTAGGCTACTTGTTACAGTTTCTAAGTGTAATGAATACTTTACTCACTTTTGTTTGCTTACAAACTGATTATTACTTTTTTGCATACTCTAATATCAGTTTCAGAGAACATTTTGTATAATTATTAACTTTTCTAGAGCACAATAAAAATAAATAACAAACAATATATGTATGGGAGTCACAAAAGATGAGTGTAGAGAGAATGTAAATCTCTTTACATTTCAAATTTGTACTTTTCAGTTAGTATAAAAACAAAAACTCCAAGAGCATGTAAATCAAGCACAAAATTTCTGAAACCTGATTTATTTCCCTTCTCCAAAACTGGTACTTCAAAAACAGATTGCTGTATTTAGTAAGATATGCTTCACGATATAAATGTATGCAAGTAAAAACCATAATTCGATCATACAAAAGAACTAATGCTCGCTAAACAGAGCTATAGTCACTGCAGCATAAATATATACATAATTTGATAATCTTAAATTAATATCAATAATCAACATGGGCTATCTGCAAAATTTGCAAATAAGTTTATGAAAAAGTTAAGTTGCTTTTATGAATGCATGATAAAAAGATTATTAAAATTTTTAACTACCCACAGTAGATTACTTTTCATACTCTCAGTTAGTTTTGAGTAGTGTAAGCAGAAACATTATATTTATCTTACTGTAGTAAAAACCAGAAAAGAACTTAATGTCACATCTGTCTAGAGTTGGTAGCATCAATCCTTGCTCTCCATTAACAGGATAATAACTATGGTAACTATTACTAATCCCGAGGAGTCTAAAATTGGTTGAAAAAACTATATGATATTAAACAAAATCAAGCATATAACCTTCAAAGTCTTTTTTTTCATATAAAATGATGCCAAAAATACAGTCAAATTGTTCTTGGCAAAATATGTCAAGGCTCTGAAATACATTTAAATAAACTAAACTCACATAGCAGTAACAGTCCATCGGTGCTGGGGTGCACTGTGACCATCTCAAGTTTGATAACCAAGGGCTCTGGGGTGCAAGGCAGATGTTTCGGTTAGGTGGTTAGCCGAACGCAGACCCCCCACCCCCAGGATTTAGTTCCCAAGCATCCTTGCTACTCATTTTATCAATCTACTGAAGGGATGAAAGGCTGGGTCGACCATACCCAACCCTGGTCTGTTACAAGGAAGAGCTACCACTGAGCCTTATATATTAAAATAAGGGAACAAAAACTTATAGACTATGATATTTAATGTACAACAAGATGATTGCATAATTAACCTGCGCTTTACAATATCAGATAAAACTAACTCCAGTTTTGAATTTACAAGAAATATACATCACATCTGACTTGATATGAAAACAACTGATAAGATTTCAAAATAAAATAAAACTGCCAGGCCACCTCATTTTAATATTTATCACAGGCCAGGATGAAATGGGAGGTGGGGGTGGGGAGGCAATGGGTAGGAGAGAAATTGAGTGCATGCTATATCAAAAATCAACAAAACCAAGTTTACATTTTTGTAAATACATTGTTATTTTTTAATCCCAGGGACGGATATTTGCCCTATCCATATTCTCCTAAATGAGAGCCTGACAACTACTCAAACAAATTATAAGTTACATACAATTCAAAGCAAGAGTTCATCTCTTTTGAACAGACAAAAAACTAAGTTCAAATATGATGGAGGGCAGCGGGTATGCAGGGTAAATCACAAGTAAGTATAAATTACAGATGCTATAACACAAGAGCAGTTTGAGACTGGGATATTTAAAGTATATTCCGCAGGTAGAGACAAAGGGTACTTCAAAGTATCCACAATATCAAATCTTAGTTATTAATGAATGCATGTAATAGTAAATTCATCAAAATCTCATCCAGGTCCAGATATTTTACTCCGATTTAAAATAAAAATAGAATGGGGCCATTCATTTACATTTAGAGGCTTTAAAAAAAATTCCAATAAAGTCCCACGAATACGCAAATATAACGGACTAGGTGACCCGTGCGGAATTCCGCAAAAAAAAAAAAAAACAAAAAAAAACTCTGAACTTAAAATTTAATACGACAATTTTTATTGGTTTCATTTGCACAACATCGCCATCTACTGCCGTCGTTCTGACAACTTTTCAAAGAGATCAAAGACACGTTCACTTTTACAACTACTACAAAAGTGATACCCTATATTAAAATCAAATACCCAAGGCTACTACTAAACTAAATACTAACGTTATCGCAAAACTACCATAGTATTTTGAAACAATAAAAGTTACAATTAAGGTTTACCGAGCTAAGCCTTGGCTTGAAATGTCGCATTTAAAATTGATTTGAACAACAATGTAACGATTTTGACAGTTGAGCAAAAAATTTAACTTTTTCAAACTTCAATCGCTTATAAGTCGCTTAAACGTGTATTTTCGAGATTCTCGTTACGCGGCGCTAGCGGAGAAACGTTCTAAAGAAAGCATTTTTTTTAATCTTTCGAATGAAATCAAAATGGAGACGATACGACAATTATTTCGCTAGATAGAGTCAATTTTGTTCCCAAAAATTGAAGTTCGAATAAAAAACGAACCGACACTTTTTAGAGGGTGGGTCTAATTTTCGTCAATAGCCCGCGGGATAAGCTTCAAAATCATAAATTTTCTTGCAATTCGATAAAGAAATGAGCGAGTTTCGACCGGGTATAGGATTCGGCTTAGAGAAATAATATATGGAGATTGATGACTGACTGTCTGTATGTATGTATTACATATCAGAGATCGAAGCATGCCATGACTTTGAAAAGTTTGGTAATCTCTGTTTGAAGATACAGTCCTCAATTGTGAACTTTTATTTAGGTGAGCTGAAAGTTTTGCTCCTATTGCTAAAGGAAGTAACGATAAAGATAAAAAGCACACCATGCAACTAATTACATACATATAATAGATATATCCATAGTGGAGAAAGTAACAAGTATTTTTGAAACAAAAAAAAATAGTATGTTTAATTACTTTTAATGATGCTTTAAAAAAAATAAATAAAACAGGAGATCCATTTCAAATTGGTTTAAATGCTGAAACTACTTCGGACAATTAATACAAGGTTCTTAAGCCAGGACAACATATTAAAGCTCTCATTTACAGGGCAGCATATAAACCTGATTTATTTCTCTTCTGAACAATGAACAACTGGTTTCGTACATGTTTACAATTTCGGTTTTCGCTACCCTCTTATTACTACTATATTCTCTTCTAAATACCCATCACCAGCTATCACCCCTTCAGAATTAACTGCCCCTCTGAGGAGCCAAATCACCCTTTTGGTTGCAATCGCCCCCAGGTTGGGAACCACTGCTCTAACTCATAAAGTTACAAATAACCGTCTCATCGCCTCTCATAGAATTGCAAGCAAATACCCAAAAAATCAGTTTTCACATCCAGGGACTTGGGTTTTGCCTTTGTTTCAAGATCATCCCTCTGGAGTAGCCTTCCAAGCTACTCCATAATGATGAGCCTAAAACAAAAGTGAAACTTCAATCTCTGAATGATGCAGGGCATATTTTAAGGAACTTTTAACTGCGTGAGCAACTCCAACTTACTCAGAGGGGGGGGGGGGGTTGTAAATGTGCAGTTTATGTTAGTTGAATAATCATCAAAACAGAGTGTGGGTGTGAAAATTGGAATTACGGAAATTATTGCTAATGGTCATTTTGTTCGATAGGAAAAGAGCGTAAGGAACGTAAACTCTGTGACTTTTTGAACTATTTTAATTTCATTCACTATAAAACAATCATTCATTTTCATACAACCAAATTCAAATAACATTGTCTTTTTCAAAAAAAGATTTCATAGAAAACCTCTACAGCCCCTACAACCATGGGTGCAAGCTAGGCCATGCTTCCAAGACAAAATATATTTGAGACCCCCCCCCCATGCATACCCAGGAAAATAAACCAAAAAAATACATAAATTGCTCATTAAATTGTCTAAACTGGGGGGGGGGGTGCTTAATTTTACTTTTAGCAGCAAGATCATTGTTTTAAGTATAGTAATCGAGAGGGGGGGGGGGGATTTGTCGAGACTTTAGCTCAAAAAACCTATTTTTAGATGATGTTTAGTGATATTAGGATAAGGTGGGGCAATTTTTTACGACATTAGAGGAGGAGGCATAGAAAAAGAAATTCTAAAAACGAAATTGTAGGTCATATTTGATGAAATTAAGAGAAGGGAATGGATGGGGTCGAAGAGAATCAACACCGACAAAGGAATTATGCCATTGCAGTTCGTTTATTCAGAAAGAGAAATAAAGGCTTTGATACAAATAGTTTTGGATTAGAATAATGATTAAAATGTACTTTTAAGAAATCTGATTTTATATTCCCTTCAGTTTTGTTTTCTTTGAAAGTAAATATTGAAGGAATGAGATAGATTTTTTCCGTCCCATGGTCCGTCTTGGCGATTTTGTCAAGACAGAAATCCGTCCTGAGACGGAAGGTCTTGCATCCATGCCTACAACCCTCCTATCCAACGATAACAGTTTAGCTTTTGGTTTTCTTTCTCTTTGGTTTTTAATTCGCAGAAATTTTATGACAGATGGCTGCGGGTTGAAATAGGCCGTCCTGCTGCCACTTAGAACGATATTCAATCTTTTGTTTATTTAGTTTGTGTATTCTATCTTTTTAGAAAATTTTCTTGGAGGCTTTGAAATATGCAGCAAATGTCACCCATAATTTTTCTTACAGAAATTTTTTTTTTAGATACACATAATCCCTGGAAAACATTAGGAAAATGCAGGTGGTCAATTTTATTTGACTACGTGGGCAATTGCCCAAAAAAGCCCCCTTAAAAGCCCTGGAATGATGTAACTGAACTGTTTAGTATTTTCTTGCAACCCTAACTCAGATTTGGGGGTGAAAGGTTACAAGTTCGATACTTGTTGTGTGACACAGAACATCTGTGACCATCTTGTCTCTTAAAAAACTTTTAACTAACAGCTATACTTCTGTAATATAAAGCCTTAAATATCATTTATTGTTCTTGGTTTATAGCATCTGAAAACTGTATACTTACACCCTGTACTCCATTTTCAGTTACGTGGCAGAATAACAAATACAGGACAATGTTTATTAAGTCACTCATTATTCTACATGGCCGCCTAAAAGGTTTAATATCACAATTATTCAGTCTTTTCAAGTTAAAAACAGATTATGTGAACATGATTTAGAATACATTCTTATGTTCAGTTCAGTAACACACATTTTCAAGTCCACGGGAAAAAGTTGACATGCAGAAATATGCCAACAAAGAAATAAGAAATAAAATAAAAAGAAATTATCTTTCCATAAACAGAGGATCTATAAAATAATTTCTTGATAAAACACAAAGTGTCTATGAACCACCCTTGAAAGAAACTTTCTTTTAATAGTTTGAATCGTGCTCTATCGTTGCTTGGAAGAAGAGCAGTAGCAGCTATCCAGTAGAGAACAGGACTACATGAGCATAAAAGTCGAGTCAAGACCTAAAATTTAAATTCAAGGTATTCAATTAATTAATGGCCTGATTCTTTTTAAAAAGTGAGCCATTAGCGTGATTAGAATTTACCATCTTGAAATTGAATCACAATAGTCTACAGTCCACACATATAAGGAAATACAGGACAAAGTGGTATAGTCAAGATAATTTATCTTTTTCAAAATGAACAAATTTAAAATTTGTCTTGAAAATGACAGCATGTAATTCCAGCTTTATTGAAAGAGCCGCTTTAATTAATCAAATTAATTAATTGGGCCACTGGTAGATGAGCATGGAAATTTAATTCAGAATGATGGGGATATTACTAATGTTTTAAACGACTTTTTTTCCAGTGTTTTTAACGATAACTGTATCTTAACAGTTGACACAAGCAAGACACAAGCTACTACACAGCTTGAGGACTTTGTATTTTCCAGGGAAGACGTATTACTTTATTTGAAAAAAATTAAAAGTACAAAAGCTCCAGGACCAGATAATATTTATCCAAAAATTCTAGTAGAATGTGCAGAGGAATTAGTGGACGTTATAGTTAACATATTCAATGCGTCGTATAACTCAGGGATAGTGCCAGAGGACTGGAAACTAGCTAACATTACACCACTCTTCAAGAAAGGGTCTAGAGGCAATGCGGGAAATTATAGGCCTGTGAGTCTGACTTCAGTGGTTTGTAAAATTTTTGAAACATTGATCAAAATTAAGATTATGAATTTCTTAGAAAATAATGGGCTGTTGACTAATTTGCAGTATGGTTTCAGGAAAGGTAAATCGTGTGCTACTAATTTATTACATTTCTACGACAAGGTTACCATGGCTTTAGATAACAAAAAGTGTGTAGATGTTGTTTACATAGATTTTCAAAAAGCTTTCGACAAGGTGCCTCATGTAGCACTACTCAGTAAATTAGCTGATATAGGAATAGGGGGTAAAATTCTAGTTTGGGTTAGAAATTGGCTAACAGGAAGGAAACAGAGAGTGGTTGTTAGGGGTAACCATTCTAAATGGAGTGAGGTTCTAAGTGGGGTCCCCCAAGGATCAGTTTTAGGTCCCCTTTTGTTTATAATTTTTATGAATGATATTCATAAAAATGTTTCTGGAAACATGAATTGTTTTGCTGATGATGTAAAAATTATAGGGGTTGTAGAAAACGCCGAACAAGTAAATAAGCTGCAACAGGATTTGGATCATATTACTAAATGGGCAGACAAGTGGGGTATGGCATTTAATGTTGGGAAATGTCAAGTGCTGCATTTAAGTCATGCAAATAAGCATACAAGCTATTATTCACAGGGTTCAGTCATCAGTAAGGCAGATAATGTTATGGATCTAGGTGTCTTAATAAATCAGGACTTCAAGTTCAGCCAACAGTGCAGCATAGCTAGTAACAAAGCCAATAGGATGCTTGGGTTTATTAATAGATCTATTTTAAACAAATCTAAAAAGGTTCTTCTGCCTCTATATAGAAGTTTGGTAAGACCTCATTTGGAGTATGCTGTTCAGTTTTGGTCTCCTTATCTGAAGAAAGATATTAATGTATTAGAAAGGGTACAAAGAAGGGCTACAAGGTTAGTAAACGGATTTTCTAATCTAGACTATGATTCCAGACTTAGAATGCTTAATATGTATAGTTTTGAGCAAAGGAGAACCAGAGGGGACATGATTCAGTTATTTAAATTTATTAAAATGAATGATGTTGCAGGGTTGGATTTTTGCATGGAAAGCAGGACAAGGGGTCATTGTTTTAAGCTGTTTAAACCCCAGGCTAACCTGGAAATTCGAAAAAATTACTACTTTAGCAGGGTAGTGGGAACTTGGAACAGTTTACCGGAAGAAGCGGTAAGGAGCAATGGAGTAGATAGCTTTAAGAGGGCCATTGATCTTCATTGGGGTCTTTAATATGACTAGGACCAGCCCAGTTGGGCCCAGAGCCTGCTGCTGGGCGTCGCATTTGTATTTGTAAAACTTCAAAACAAACATTATTCATATAAGCAGCAGACACTGTATTAATATTAAAGATAATAAATGAAATATTAATCTTGAAAATAGTAATGCAGATAGCCGGAATTAATATTTTCAATCTCTTAAACAATGCATAATTTATTAATCATAAACTTGAATGCACTTTTGATCAGTTTGATA
The DNA here is from genome assembly GCA_038373865.1 of Uloborus plumipes. Lineage (NCBI taxonomy): Eukaryota > Metazoa > Arthropoda > Arachnida > Araneae > Uloboridae > Uloborus > Uloborus plumipes. The sequence continues at coordinate 3,569 of JAXGGA010014901.1, read as the reverse complement.
AACTTCTGGGAACTTTATCACTCCTACAGTTCCAAGAAATATTAATCTTGAGAGACGGATCTAAGAAATTTTAATTTTTAAGACGATCAACAAATATTAGCCTTGAAAATATTATTGCAAATAAACTTATTTAAAACTTTCGATCTTTTGAGAAATACATATTTAGGATGTAATTATAAACTTCAATGCATTTTTCATCAGTTTTTATAGGCTTGGAGCTCTACCATTCTTTCATTGCTTGCTAATGCAAGGGACAATAGATGCTTTGACAATAAAGAGAAATGATCTTTTGCTTTTCCAGTTACAAAGTTAAGAATTTATCTAATAAAATTATGTAATAAAGTTTAAAGACTCTACAAACCTGTATAAGGTTATGTGCATTTTGATATTTTTGGGGTAATTTTCAATATTAATATACAAAAACTTTTAAATTTAATTCTTTGTGTGCAAAAGATTCAACGTTATGAAGAGGATGAGTTCCGAGAAAAATAAAAAGAAAAAACAAGTTTTTTCTTAACACTTTTAAATGACTGCACTTGGACTTGCAAGAAAATTAATTTTTCTTAAATTACATAAATAAAATATTTACATAAAGGAATAATATTTCACACAAAGAACTAAAGCGTAATTAAAGCACTGCTTACCTGTATATGAATAAACACTGCACAGAAAAGTGTGACAAAAAATATGTGTAGAAAATATGGACAGCATCTGGAACAATTGTAAATATCCGAAATGTCATCGTATTGATTCGGAAGAAGTCCTAGATGCAGCATTGTGCTCTTGTTTTGTTTAAAATATTTAACGGAAGAAACAAAAATTATGATGAAAATGGGAGTAGCCAATAAGAAATTTGGCACTTGTTTCACGACATAGTAGTTCAAAAATCCAACATCCCAATAGCGAGATTGAATATAGGAATACGACATAGGTATATTCCAGGAGCACCATTTACTGGGGTCTGAAGGCAGTTTAAGGTCATATTTTGTAACAAAATCAGCAACAACCTCTGGCATATCACTTTCTGGTATGTACGATGTACAAAACAAAAGATAACAATATAACTGATAAGATGCAAACGGGACAATAAAAACCACGGCATATACTAATAAAACCAATATCGTTTTAAAAATATGAATAAAATCTGGTCTATAATAATATGGAATTTTGTATCTGTATTTCAGATGTTGCTTTAGTAGTAAATAACCAACAAATCCAAATGACATTATCCCATTTGATCTTACAGCTGCAGATAAAGAAAGAGCAACAACTCCGAAAAAAATGTTACCGCTCTCCAATGCCCAAAGTCCACCAAAAGTGAAACATGAGAACAAACTTTCGGAGTACAAAGCAGAGAAGAAAATGGAAGCTGGGTTAAAACAATAAGTCAATGCAGATGACAATGCTATAATTTCAGACTGAAATATGCTGTTGGTCAGCTTGTATAAAAAGACAGCTGATAATGCAAAAAATATTGAATTTATGAACACCCCAGATATTAGTGCACAATTTAAATCGTGCAAAATACCTGAAAAAAATATTGCTACAACCTTTGCTGTGCCTCTGAGAAATATTGGAAATAGAGGGAAGAAAGCGAGTGTATTTTCATGAGTGTAGCCATAGAGTGCAATATGTAAAAAGTACTGAGCATCCCATCTGGAGAACCCAGACAGGAGGTACGTAATGAATGCATTTCCGAGTCCAGCCTCTTCAGCAAACGGTAGTCTAAAGGCATCAGCTTTATGGTCTGGAATACATACATTGAAAAGTGCCTGAAAAGATGAAGAGGAATAATTCACAAATAATACAACATTTAACTTTTTCATTAATAGAGTAGGCATGGTTTTTGCTGTTTTTTTGGCATAATTTTCCTTGAGTATACACTGAAGTGACAAAAGTCATGGGATAGCAATATGCAAATTTTCAGATGGCAGTAGCATCGCATAGAACAGGTATAAATGCGCAGTGCTTTTACAGAGCTTTCATTTCTGTTCAAGTTATTCATGTGAAGAGGTTTTAACGTGATGATGACCGCACGACGTGAATTAACAGACTTTGAACGCGGAATGTTAGTTGGAGCTAGACGCATGGGTCATGCCATTTCGGAAATCGTTAGAGAATTCAACATTCCCAGATCCACTGTGTCAAGAGTGTGCCGAGAGTATGAAATTTCAGGCATAACATCCCACCATGGACAGCGCAGTGGTCGACCGCCTGCACTTAAAGATCGAGACCGGCGACGTCTGCAAAGAGTCGTAAATTCTAACAGACAAGCAACACTGCGTCAAATCACCGTAGAAATCAATGTGGGACGTACAATGGACGTGTCTGCTAGAACTGTGCGGAGAAATTTGGATTTCTTGGGCTATTCCAGCAGAAGACCGACTCGAGTGCCTTTACTGACAGAACGACATCGCTTGCAGCGACTCTCGTGGGCACGTGAGCATATCGGTTGGTCCCTAGATGAATGGAAAACCGTGGCCTGGTCCGATGAGTCACGATTTCAGCTGGTAAGAGCCGATGGTAGGGTTCGAGTGTGGCGCAGACCCCACGAAGCCATGGACCCAAACTGTCAGCAAGGCACTGTTCAAGCTGGTGGTGGCTCCGTAATGGTGTGGGCTGTTTTTTCATGGCATGGACTTGGTCCTCTAGTGCGACTGGACCGAACATTGACTGGAAATGCTTATGTGCAGCTACTTGGAGATCACTTGCAGCCATTCATGGACTTCATGTACCCAAACAACGATGGGATTTTTATGGATGACAATGCGCCATGTCACCGGGCCACAACTGTTCGCAATTGGTTTGAAGAAAATTCTGGACAATTCCAACGAATGATTTGGCCACCTAGATCGCCCGACATGAATCCCATTGAGCATTTATGGGACACCATCGAGAGGTCTGTTCGTGCCCAAAATCCTGCCCCATCAACGCTTTCACAATTATGGACGTCTATCGAGACAGCATGGCTCAATATTCCTGCAGAAGACTTCCAACGACTTGTTGAGTCCATGCCACGTCGAGTTGTTGCACTTCGCCGGGCAAAAGGAGGGCCGACACGATATTAAGAGGTATCCCATGACTTTTGTCACTTCAGTGTATGAGCCCATGGAAAATTTTAATTTCACAGGCCTCTTTAGAACACTCCTGGAGTTTATCAATGTATAAGTAGACTTAAATAAAACAAACAACTGTTTGCAAACTCGAATAATCTCTCTGTAAAACCATGCTATGTATACCTAGCCCCTACTACAAACATAAAGTTATATGCAAGTAGACATTGCTACTGAGCCAATATTTAGAAAAGTGCCAATTTGAAGTTGGAGTTTTCTGGAAAAAAATTTTTTTTGCAGAAAAAACTAATATTGGATTTTAAGTCTAAATGGGTCTAAATGCAAGAAAATAAAAGGGGGAAGGTCAAGGAAGTTATTTACCCCCTACCTTAGATTACTCACTTTTAAGCGTTACAGATTTGATATTGTTACAGATCTGATGTTAATATGAGCTACATATTGAGTTTATGCTTTCAGTCTTCGTTAACATCTCTAAAATGATATCATTTTCCTTGC
>JAXGGA010014900.1:0-20000 GCA_038373865.1 Uloborus plumipes | reverse complement strand
TGGGTGTGGGTGGTGTGGTGTGGTGGGGTGGGGTTTGGTTTGGTGGTGTGTGGGGGGGTGTTGGTGGTGGTTTGGGTGGTGTGGGGTGGGTTGGGGTGTGGGGGGGTTGTGTTGTTGGTGGGTGTGTTGGTTGTGTGTGTTGTGGGTGTTGGTGGGTGTGTGGGGTGGGGTTGTGGGGGTGGGGTTGGTTGGTGTGTGGGGGTGTGGTGGGTGGTGGGGTTGGGGGGGTGTGTGGGGGTTGTGGGGGGTGGGGTGGTGTGGTTGGGTGGGTGTGGTGGGGTGGGGGTGGGGGGGGTGGTGTGGGGTGTGGTGGGGTGTTGGGGTGGTGTGGGGGGTGTGGTGGGTGTGGTGTGTGGTGGGGGTGTTGGTGTGGGGTGGGTGGTGGTGGGTGGGGTGTGGTGGGGTTGGTTGTGGGGGGGTGTTGGGGTTGGTGGGGGGGTTGGTGGGGTGGGGGTGTGGGTGGGTTGTGGGGGGGGTGGTGGTTTGGGTGGTGTGTGTGGGGGGGTGTGTGTGGTGGGTTGGTGGGTGGTGGGGGTTGGTGTTGGTGTGGGTGGGTGGTGGGGTGGTGGTGGTGGGGGGTGTGGGTGGGTTGGGGGTGTGGGGTGTTGGGGTGGGGGGTGTGGGGTGTTGTGGGTTGTGTGGTGGGGGTGGGGGTGTGGGGTTGGTGGGGGTGGTGTGGGTTGGGTGTGGGTGTGGTGGGTTTGTGGTTGTGGGGTGGGTGGTGTTGGGGTGTGGGTGGGGGGGTGGTGTGGGGTGGTGGGGGTGGGTGGTTGTGTGGGGGTGTGGGGTGTGGTGGTGGGTGGTGGGTGGGGTGTGGGGTGTGGGTGGGGTTTGGTGTTGGGGGTGTGGTGTGGTTGGGGTGGTTTGGGTGGGGGGTTGTGGGTTTGTGTTGGGGTGTGGGTGTTGGGGGGTGTTGTGGTGGGGTGGTGGTTTGTTTGGTGTGGGTTGTGTGGGGTGGTGGTGGGGGGGGGTCTTTTTTTCTTCTTTTATGTCTTATTTTGGTGGCTCTTATTACATTAAGTATCTTTAAATAGGCTGTTAGAAAAGTTAAACAAGAGGCTGGTTACTTCATACTTATATCTGAGAGCTTGAGATCTCTTTCTTTATTACATGTAGTTTTCTCGTGTGGCCTGAAGCTCACGAAAACTATACTTTCCATAGACTTGTGGACTTGTCAACTCGTGCCAATCGAAAACGAATGATGCGCTCCTATACCAAAAGTATTGGCTCGTAGTTAGCACCCCTGGCACAGAGTATGTTCAAAGGTGCTAGCTGTCCCTAACTCCATAGCCAGAGATGAGGGATACCATCCTGATATCCCTCTTCATTCCTTACGTAGCAACAAGGAAAAATGGAAAACTGCTGGTGATATTGTTACCCCTGGCAGAATTGCATGGGCCATCAATTCACACAAGCCTTATAAATCTGCAGGACCGGATGACATTTGTACCAGTTCTCCTGCAAAAAGGTGTTGACATCATCACTCCACATCTGTGTAGGATCTATAGATCCTGCCTTGTGTTTGGTTACGTTCCCTGTGCTTGGAGAACCTCTAAGGTGGTCTTCATTCCAAAGCCAGGCAAGCCAAACTATCACGAGGCTAAAGCCTTCAGACCTATCAGCCTTACTTCTTTTCTCCTTAAAACCCTGGAGAAATTGATTGATAGGTACATCAGGGATGGCATCCTAAAAACAACTCCTCTTTCTAGGTGCCAGCATGCTTACCAACCCGGTAAGTCGACCGAAACAGCACTGTACGATCTAACAACAGCTCTGGACAGTGCAGTTAATGGAAAGGAATTGGCTCTTGCTGTTTTCCTCGATATTGAAGGAGCCTTTGATAAAGTCTCTACCGAGACTATTTGCAATTCCCTCATTCGGAAGGGAATAAACCCCATGGTCTGTACCTGGATTAATAGTCTTCTTACCACCCGCATGACAAAAGCAAGCCTGCTGGGTGATTCCTTTTAGTGGAAAACTGCCAGGGATGTCCACAAGGGGGTGTACTTTCCCCCCTTCTGTGGAGCCTGGTTGTGGATGAACTTCTGGAAAGACTTCGTCAAAAGGGTCTGCACTGTATAGGCTATGCAGATGACATAACTCTGGTTATAAGGGGCAAGTTCTATGATACGGTCTGCAACCTTATGAGAACAGCCCTCAAGTCAATTGAAAGCTGGTGCAGTGAGGTGGGCCTCACTGTGAATCCTAGCAAGACGCACTTGGTTCTCTTCACTAGAAAACGGCTGAAGGATCTTTGCAAGATTGAGTTCTTTAACTCTCCCCTTGACTATTCCAATGAAGTCAAGTACTTGGGTGTGATTTTTGACAGTACTTTAAACTGGAATTCGCACCTCAAGCTTGTTACTGACAAGGCCAAAAGGATCTTTTGGTCCTGCAGGCGCGCCATAGGCAGTAATTGGGGGTTTTCACCAAAAATTGCCCATTGGGTCTACACCAGGGTTATTGTACCCACAATAACTTATGGGGCCATTGCCTGGTGGGGTAAGACCCGTAATGTAACTACTGAGAGCAGTCTTACCACCCTACAAAGGATGGCTACCATTGCAATTACTAGTGCAATGAGAACTACTCCCTCTCAAAGCCTAGAACTTCTTATAGGTTTACTTCCACTTCACAAACAAGTGGAACTGGAAGCGATTACCTGTTCATATCGCCTGAACCTCCTGGGTCTCTGGAAGACCCCTCGCCACTCGTCTCTTTATGATAAACTTTGTATAGAGGCCTGTCAAGCATCCCTACTTTTTGATGCCAAGCGACTGGTTGTTAAAACATTTTAGTTTCAATGCTAATTATAACATTGTGTTTCCTTCCAGAGAACAGTGGAAGGATGTTCCGAAGCTTGTCGGTAATGCCAATGAAATTTGGTTCACTGACGGCTCTAAGACCTCTTCCGGTACTGGCTCTGGTGCTTTTTGCAGCAGCAGCAAAACAAAGCTTTACTTTTCGCTTGGGAAGCTTGCTACGGTTTACCAGGCTGAAGTTCTTGCTATCCTGGCATGTGTAACCAATTGCCTTGAACGCGACTTAACTGGTAAGGTCTTAAAAATCTTCTCTGATAGTCAAGCCGCCTTAAAAGCCCTCAATAGCTACTGCTTTACTACCAAGTCAGTTTGGGAATGCCACAATGCACTGGCAAGGCTCGCCAGCAAGAATAAGGTTACACTCTACTGGGTCCCTGGCCACCGTAACATTGATGGAAACGAAGCTGCTGATCAGCTTGCCAAATTGGGCTCCAACATGCCTTTCGTAGGTCCTGAACCTGCTATTGGGTTGCCCTATAACAAAGTCAGGAATACTATAAGAAACCTGCTTATGAATGACTCATATGCCAGGTGGCTTCAGTCTGACTCACAGAGGCAAGCTAAAGCTCTCAACCAACGTCAACCCTGGCTGAGGTCCAGGGAGCTACTTAGTTTGAGCAGAAAAGAGATTAAGATGTCTATTGGACTTCTCACTGGACACTGTACTCTTAATAGACACCTAAACCTGTTGGGTATCACTGATGACCCAGCTTGTAGAGGCTGCCTTGAGGCAGATGAAAGTTCTGGTCATGTTCTGTGTGAATGTGATTTTTATTCTGCTTACAGGTTTGAACATTTGGGGTACCATTGTTTAGATCCCTATGAACTGTCTAGCATTCCTGTTAGACATCTGCTTAAGTTCATTTCAGCTACTGGGCTCATGTAGGGTTCTAATGGGGATAGTACAATAGACCTCTGGTCGCAGTGCTTGCGCTGCCTTGGGAGCGCCCCCTTTTCACTTCATTCATTCATTCAACTATATTTACGTAAAGTTTAGATACTGCATAATACAAAATACCGTACCTATGCTTTATAGTGCTTTTTTTAAGACGCTAAAGCGCAAAGCGTTACTATTTTGACCGTAATTCATGGAGCTGTAAAAATTTTGTGACTTTCATTGTTTAGGTTTTTTTCGGATATCACGTTCAATGCGAGGGCTTATTATAAAAGATGAATGTCTTTGCTTTGCTAATATATTTTTTCGGAGCATTCGACCGTCGATATTGCCGTCGTCTTTGTACCCTATATATTCTTCATATTAAATAGAGTAGAATTTATTCTCTAGAGAGCAGCATACGTCTACGTGATAAAAATATATCAATACTTATCTCAAAAATGTTTTAGTACACGTCCTTATATTGGACTTTGAATGTTTACAACAGTTATTACTTCAGACGTTTCGAGTTTACACTTGACTATCAGAAAAACGTAAAGTTTTCTTCTTTTTTTCCTCCGTGTTTTTAAAGCTCACTAGTATGGGAGACAATATTTTGCTTTTTGTTGTTATAAAAAGAATGAATATGGTTTTAAAAAAAAATATTCAATTTTTCCCCAAAATCGTGTTTGTCTGTTGTCTTACATTTCAGTGACTGCAAAATGCTTAAAAATCGATATTGTAATTATTATAATTATAATTATTATAATTATTACAATTATTATAATTATAATTATAATTATAATTATAATTATAATTATTTTTATAAATATAATAATAATAATAATAATAATAATAATAATAATAATAATAATAATAATAATAATAATAATAATAATAATAATAATAATAATAATTATTATAATTATTATTATTATCATCACCATCATCATTATTATTACTATCATTATTATCATCGTTATTAGTATTATTTAACTTATCATTATTTAACTAATTATTATCTTTGTGAATAAATATGATTATTATTATTATTTCCTTGGGAATGTTCATTAATATAGAGAACATTGAACTTCAATTTATTACTTAACAGGAAATATTCATGCTTTTTGCTTACCTGCCCTTTCGTCATGTTGAAGACGAATAGAAAGCACATTAGTGCAGACAGTTTTATACAGTCTGAAACTAACAGGAAATTGAATTATGATTATATTTAGAAAAGAGCTTCGAAAAACCACTATCGAATATTTGAATGATACAACGGGAGCGCAATGATGGACCCATTTTCAAAAAATCGTATTTTTGAAATTACTGCTCATATTACAATAAGTGACACAATTATTATACAGGGTGTCCACTCCAATCGTGGACCAATAGCTAATTTCTAAACCGTTAGAGATAAGCATAGAGTTTATTTAGGAAAAAATCTCCAAATTACGAAAGGAATTTTGGGTCTATTCAATGTTTTTCAAAAAATCAAATTTTGAAAGAGTTACGAAATTTAAATTTTTATACAGCCCCACAGTCCAATCAATCATATTTAGTAAAACATTCTTGACACTGTAACGTTTAAAACTAAAAAAAAATCACTCTGCTACCACAAAAATTGACCGAGTTATGAAGTTTTGAAAAATCAAGATTTTGAAGGATTTCGCATACGGTCCCTTGAGAGAGCTCTCGATGACGTCATGAAATAATGCAAAATCTTGATTTTTCAAAACGTCATAACTCGGTCAATTTTTGTGGTAGAGGAGTGATTTTTTTTTAGTTTTAAACGTTACAGTGTCGAGAATGTTTTACTAAATATGATTGATAGGACTGGGGGGCTGTATAAAAATTTAAATTTCGTAACTCTTTCAAAATTTGATTTTTTGAAAAACATTGAATAGACTCAAAATTCCTTTCATAATTTGAAGATTTTTTCCTAAATAAACTATATGCGTATCTCTAACGGTTTAGAAATTAGCTATTGGTCCACGATTGGAGTGGACACCCTGTATATACTTTTCTAAAAAAACATTTTGATATCAATTTTTTTTCCTCGGTGAGAAGTTGAGAGATGATTCCAAAGTAGAATGAATGGCTGACTGAGTACGAAAGGGAAAAGCTTTAAAACCTTTTACTAGTGCAATCTGAAATTAGAAATCTGAAAAAAAAAAAACCTTATATTTTCTATGTACTTGGGGCTAAATTAGAAAAAAAAAATATTTATCGATTTTTTTCGTCGCTTTTCTTTAATCCCTTACTTACGATAATTAAACCTTAAGGAATTGAAGTAGATTTTAACAGAAAACTTTAAACAAAGCTAGGGAGAAATGTATTTTGAAGAGCTCTGAATGCAATTTTATTTTAAAATGTACTAAATGAGCGTTTCCAGAAAAAAATAGGTTTAATATACTCTCTAAAAATGTGTTCTTAATTAGATAAAACGAAGTTTTAGATTCCACTTCGATACTAACAATTTTAAATTCAATTTTATATTAGAATTTATTTATTGCTGCTGCACATATTCATAAGTTGATTTTTTTATAATTTAAACTAGTTTATAATGAGCATCATTCATAATAATATACACAGACGATAGCTCAGTGTTTCAAGTTTTGATGATTGATCCTTTACAGATAATTTGATGCTTATTTCCAAAATGCTTCTCCACTCCCCGTCATGTGTAGATTTAGTGGAAATCAAAAATTTTGAAATTCGAAATGAATTGGAAAAAAGACTTGAAAACTAATTTGAAAATGTCTTTTCCCCCTCACAATGTAGTGGTTTTTTGTCTTACAGAGTCATATTTGATCGAATAACGTTTACATTATTATACAATCCAGACATGCGCAAGAAGATGCTGAAGAGGAGGAGGGATCCCTCGCCTTTTATTTATGATGAGCATCGCTTGAAAAAAAAAAAAAAACTTTATTTCTGGAGGAATTTCAATTAACTTAATAATTTTTATGAAACATGTGTCATGCTTTCAAAAGCCATTTTTCCTCTTCCAACGCTTTTGTTGCTGAATTATGGAGGAAAAGTAATTTAAATTTTATTCCTCGGGTCGAAATTCCCTTTTGGTTATTCACGCTCTTATTCGTCATCTGCTTATTTCTTTCGCTTCTTTTGATGGCCTCTATAAAATACTTCTTTCAACTTTTTAGTAAATTTCCCAGCTTTTTGCCCCCCCCCCTTCCGCCAAAGAAAAAATAAATAAATAAAATAGACAAAACATTAGATCTGATCACCTACAAAGTATTACAAAAAAATATATTAAAAATTCTGTTTGAAGAATATACTAAACGTTTCCCGCTAATAACATTAAATCATACGAGAACAAAGCTCTGGCTAAACATTGCAATCGATGCAACTATTCTCCCTCTATAAACCACGAATTCATTTGTCAAGCGCAAAGTCTGACGAAATCTTAGACTATGTGTTAAATTTAAATTCTGAGCGAAACCGGGAGGACCACGATCGAACACCCAGTTCCTGAAGGGTTGTATATGGAATCCATTCAACTTCTCGTATATTCTGTCACTGAGCTGGGAAAATAACTGAAAGAGCTTATTTGAAAATAAAGAAGAAAAAAAAAGCCTGACCTAGTGTCTGGGGTGGGTTCCTTCTCTTTCGGTCCTATATTTTAGTTGTCAAAAGCGGCAAACGTACAAAAATTTAGGTTCTTCTATGAGCTTGAAGATTCACTTTCAGAGTTTACATTTGTATTAATACAAATATAAAATGTGAGGAATAGCAAGAGGCTCTGGGCCCAGCTATAGGCTGTTCGTAATCAATGTATTAAAACTCTTAAAACTATTTAACGTTCTTTCTCATTACAGTTTCTTTAGATAAGCTTGTCCAAGTGCCCACAGCACAGTTAAAATTGTAATTTTTCCTATTTTCCAGGTCAGCATTGGATTTTTAAAGCTGAAAACAATAATCACGTCCTGTTTTCCGTGCAAAAATTTAACAAAGTGACATCTGTCGTTTTCATTCTCTTCTTTGTTCAAGACTAAGCATTTTAAGCATAGAATTATAGTCGAAATTCTAAAGCCAAATCCTTTATGAGACAAATCATGTGCTCATGTGCACCAATACAAATACAAATAGGTTAAATTGCACAAAAGAAAAACAGAGCGCACTCCTTCCATTTTTCATAAAAACAACATCCTATTTCTTGCAGTTATACAACAATCTATGTGGCGCAATCTAACACCGGCTGTAAGAAAGTCACCCATTCAACGGTGGTTAATAGCGTCCATAATAAACATAATGAACACTTTGATCATATCTGATTTGTAAATATCCTTCTAAGGATGCAGAAGGTTTTGTCCATCAATGTCTTAATACGAGAAGCATACTTCTCCTGCACACCCACAAAAAACCCAGAAAAGTCACTTCAACCACCCAAAGGTGTTGGTGAATACATGTCTTCAACAAATTTTAATCCAAAAAATAGTTTCAATATTGCACTAACAGATTCAAATTATTAAGAAAGAAATTTCAGCCAGTTTTGTGGCAATTTCCACCAGGTCATTCAACTGAAATTATGTTAATACCATGTTGGAAGCAGAACATCAGTAAGTCTTGAGAAACAAAATTCAAGACAAATCTAAAGTCCCAATTTCGCGATTTCTTTGAAAATTTTGAAAATTGTAATATTTGAACAATCGGAATGTGATATTAAAAAATAAATAAAAATCGGTTTTGGAAACAGCACTAACTATAAAATAACGTTCTATCACAAAATAATAGAATTGTATAAAAAATCGTGGTATATTTTAAAGTTGATTGAACTGGAGAAACCTGCGACAAGATATTTATGCACATGTAACTTGGTTGCAAGGCATATCCAATGCAAGAAAATGTAGCTGTGCGCAATACTTTTCTTTCATAGCTTCATTTTCTCGCACTAAACTTGGTAATTACAAAACACGTACGGAATTTTCGTTGTTGTCTCTGGACAATCAAGATTAAAACTTTTAAATTTATGCACAACCATCTCGAAGGGGTTCAAATCTCTCCAGCTAGAATGCATGAATTAAAATCAATAAATGAACACTTTTCACACACATAAAGTAATGTGAAAAAGCAAATATTTAAAGTAAATAGCAAATAGTTAATGGATTATTTGTCGGAAAGTACTTTCCACTTGATTTTGCTTTGTTGAAACGCATTCATTGGAAGATTCTTTAAAAAGGAATTTAATTTTTCAGATTAAATCGGAATAAAAGACCGAGCTGAAACTTACAGAGGATAAAAGTGGAATAAGTTACGTGTTATAAAATTAGAACTCAGTCCGAACATCCTTAGGGCAAGGAAGTAGTGAAAGGAGATTTCAATAAAAGTTTATTGCCGAAAAATTTGAAGCATTCATTTTTCGAGATGTATAAAAATTTTCAGAAAGAAGAAAATTTTTCTCAAAAGACTGTAATGTAAAATGTCCAGAGACAGATTAAATGGAAAATGAAGCTTTCAATCTTCAAAGAGCTTTATTCCAGTTGGTAAGCAATTAATGAAAATGCAACATTTGGACTTACGGATGATTAGACATCAGATAAGTATTTTTTGATGACGCCACTAAAATTAAAAATGATTTTCCGTAATTGAATCTTCTGAAGTTATTTGTGAAATGTGTTTGATTACGAAGTTTAGAAATTCTTTGGAGCATTTAAAGTACCTCTAGGTTAAGTGCGTATTGTATTTGTTCAACGTTATGAGCTCGAAACTTTTAATGAATTTCAATAGCTTGAAGAAAACTTTGGTTATTTCTGATGTATTATGAAGTATTTCAAACTATCGTAAAGTTAATAGAACAACGACTTTTGCAATCAACCGACTAGAATAAAACATTAATGCTTACAGCAGAGCATACGAGAGAAATTTATTAAGAAATGAAGTTAAACAATTTTCTGACCCTGAAGGTTAAATTAGATTATGAGCGACAGAAATGCGTTGATGAAATTCTGTGGAGTCTTTGGGAGCAAATGAATAGTTCAAGACAGAAACGTTCTTTTAATTTAATTTTAATCTGGATACTTCATTGCTTTAAAGTCTAGTAAAGATATACAAGGTCTGGTGTAAGAAATCGTAAGATATGAAAGTGCCAAACTTCGAAATAATTGGAAAATGTTATTTTATTGAAACAAACATCAAATTCTTTAATGGTATTCATTTCTTCAGATGAGAGATGAAAGTAGTCGGAATCAGTATTAATTATATCACGAAGTTTTGATTTTAAAACACGCAGAAAATGATGCCTATATTCAAGAAAAGCGTTAAGAGGAACATTGAAGATGTAGGAGATTTTTCTCAAAAAATGATCCAATGTAAAAATTGGAGCCCAAAAACGTATCACAATTGCAATTGAAATCCAAATAGTTTTCATCATTTTTAGCAACTTCTTGATAATTGAGAATTTTTTTGGAGAACGGAGGATTGAACCTATAGCTAAAAATGACTTGAAGATCTTTGATAGGAAAGAAATCCAAAAGGTTGGCGTGAAGTTTTGCTAAGTTCAATTTATCAAAAGACTTTTGCAAAAAAAACTAAAAGTGCAGTAACATCTTTGTATTTGTTGAGCAAAACCAACTTTATAGTTCAAAAGATCATAACACAAAACTTCAAAGTGCGAATTCTTAAAGTGGTATTGTGCTAGGAAATTCTTAAGTTTTTTAAGAAAAATAAGTTTAAGACTGAAGAGGACAGTTTGGTGGGAGATTGGTTGAAAGGGAAAAATAACATTTTACAAACAATGTAAAGAAATGTTGTTTGAATGTACATGTAGTTGTTCATGGATGCATTTCCTTTTAAGAAATCGGAATTGATTTGAAGCGCTTTGCATTGATTTTCTGTACAGCATCTTTACAGCTCATTTAACCCATAGATAATGGTAAGATGCGAAAATGCAACTGTTTTCAAGTTATTAATTTTTTATAGTAAAAATTGTTCATCAAATTGAATTTTTTTTAGCTATCACCAACGTCCATATTTTGTTGAGAAATTGAGTTAAAAATAAAACCAATGTGATATTTTGTACTAAAATTAAAAACTACGGCGTCTACCCCCAATCTACTCTATAATACTTCTCTCAATCTTAGTCAGGATAGAGTTTTAGGGTAAAATCTTAGGTTCAGTTGCGTTTTAGTGTCAAATTTAGTCTGCACTGTAAAAAATGAATTGTTTTTACAGAACATCACAGCTAACTTTATTGCAATAAACTGTAAAAATTGCTCATTTTACACTAATTAACTGTAAAATTGCTCATTTTACAATACTAAATTGTAAAATTGCTACTTTTACAATAATAAGCTAAATTGCTAATTTTACAGTTTATTACCGTGCATTTTACACTTTTAAACTGGAACCTCTGCTGCCAGCATTACACTTGTTTTTACAGTTTATTACTGTGCATTTTACAGTTTTAAATTGGAACATCTGCTGCCAGTATTATACTGTAAAAACAACAGTTCATTTTTGCAGTGTGGCTTGGCCCTTTAATTATTGATTTTTTAATCGAGCTCTCAAAAATTCGTTAGCTTTTTAAATGCTAAATGTGTTCGAACATCAGTCCTGCTAAAACGCACGAGCTGTCATCTACCGATTGCAGATCATTCAGCATAGATTTGGACTTTAATATCTCGCCGAGTCTGACAGTGTTAGAAATGCTAAAGTAGCTCTGAGAAAGATTTATGAGTCTGAGCAAAATCTCGTTTAATAATAAAAGTTTAAGCGGTATTTTCCATCAATCCTGGGAGGTCAGGACGTAAAAATGATATTCAGGCATATTTTAGATTTATTGCAGCAGAAAGCAGATTATTTTGCCTCTGAAACGTTTTAACCATGGAAGACACATACATAACAGTTATAAGAATTAGATTTTTTGCTATCTCAGCAGTTTTTATATCATTTAAAAGCTGCCCGGAGTTTGTTCAGTTGAAAAAATCTCTGTGATTGCTGTGCGTTTCAGCAGTATACGTGAATAAATAATGCGCATGCGGTAAAAATTTTGCTAAAAATTCAAAGTTGAAACAAATAATTATAATAATGAAAAATGGTAATTAAAAAATTGTATGACAATTGTATGACAAATATGTACATAATCAAATAATTTCAACTTGTTTTGAAGAACATCTGCAACTATTATTAAAATACTCCATCGAATAGTTTTTTCGTTTTAAAAGAAAATTTACATTTTATTACGTAACATTCTTTCATTCTTTGCCATTTCCACATTCCTCAATTTTTGGTAATATATTTTGCGGCTAATTCTCCAATAAAAAATTACCTTCAAAAAACACGAATAAATGCCATACGAAAATTATAGATACGGAAGATGAAGTACAACTGCATCGAAGATGTTCAACTTATTTTATAGCACCTGAAACATTAAATATTTCACAATTAATGTATGTTTATTTTTTGAGCTAAATGAAATCCATAGCTGTTGAGAGCTGTTGAAAATATGTAGGCGAGTTTACAGTTGGAATGAAAAGCACTGAATTTTCATACATACTTAAAAATAACAGATTGCGAAGCTTTAAAACGAAAATATTTTCAAAATTTCCATTAGAAATATTATTCCACTTCATTTATTATTAAATTTCAAAACTTTTCATCAAACCAGCGCAATGGCCGCCGAGTTATTTGCCTGACGCCAACCAACCGACCAAAAAGTGTATCTCGAAATTACTAAAAGCCTTCTTCGGCAGAAATCACTTCGGGCAGTTCTTCAAACAATAACAGAAAACTTACTTAATCTGCCACTATGTGCAGAAACTTATTTCCGCTTGCCATCAATCGATTTTTCAGCTCATACGGTCGCCGGCAGATGGCAGTGTGGGACATGCTCTGGAGTTGGCATTTCATCCTGTTGCTTTTCATGTTTCGGGAGAGTTTGTAATGGGACAGCGGATTTCGGAGAAGAAGCATCCGGCCCCTAAAGAGCTTTTTGCGTTTTACGCTCCGGTTGTTTCGGAGAACAGACTGAATGATGCTTCTGAATGTCTTTTTCTGTTATTAACATGTAACTGAGCAGTTTTTTATGGAGAAATAATTTCTTACATGCTCAGGATTGCCATAAAGATTTATTTAGTTGAAAATCTTGCTCAAGGATTGGCCGAAAATTTGTCACGATTGTCAATTGGTGACTTCTGAACGAGCAATTTCAAAAGTGCCAGATTATCCAAAAAACATAAAACTGCATAATGGATTGAATTGAACAGTTTCGTCAAGTAATATTTTGAATCTAATTTATATAGGAGGAAAAACAGTATTTTCTGCAAGTAACTTCTTTTTGGAATTTTCATTTCTTAAATATATTAAAATTTAAAACGGTAAAATACTGACACCTAATAACTTCTGATGTATAGGAATGAAAGTTAAATTTTATAGCAGATAGTGAGGACGTAATTGTAAGCAAATATTTTTCCACATGGACGATTGATCATGTTGCATTTTAAATAAAGCTAAAACATTTGAAAAACCTAGCTTGAATAGAAGTACACAAAAATTTTAATTGTAATTTCAGAAGCTAATCCTTACTTAGTCCTACTTTTTTCATTACTTTATTTAAGAAAATCGTTGTTTACAGCGATTTAACTCTCG
The DNA here is from genome assembly GCA_038373865.1 of Uloborus plumipes. Taxonomy (NCBI): domain Eukaryota; kingdom Metazoa; phylum Arthropoda; class Arachnida; order Araneae; family Uloboridae; genus Uloborus; species Uloborus plumipes. Next base: position 6,695 of record JAXGGA010014900.1, on the reverse strand, counting down.
AACAGATAAATTGAAAAAATAATTAATCTTTTATACGCACCAAGTACTTTTTAAAAAGTTCTCCTGCTTCTGCTTCTCTTTATTTAAAGAAAAAGAAAATTTAAGGAATAGCAATCGACGTTTCTTGTATAAAAACAGTTTAATAATGTCGAAATACGTGGATAAATATGAAATCAAAGTGTAGTTCAAACTCAATTTGTTTTTATTCCTTTAGATTCTTTCTCAGTCATAAAAAGAAAACTCTTGTTAATAAAATGCTTTGAGTTTTGTTTTGGTTGATTTTATATTTAAAGTAATTTTGATTTTAATTTTTCACAAAAATATATAACTTTAACGGTTTGTCGAACAAATGAAGGCTAATTACACAATTTTTTGGACTTAAAAGTACTGAATCAAATTCCACATTGGGTAAAAAGTGGAAGTACACAAATTGTGAACATGATCCGATTCTCATTTCAAAAAGCCATCATACTTCAAGCATAACCAATTGATTCTAAATTCTTCAAATTTGTAATTGATTTTAGAATTCTTGTTTAAAAGAAAAAGTGTGCGCAAAAATAACTTATGAACTATTAACTAATGATGGAAAAGTTTAATATGAACTTAAAGCTTTATCTAAATCGAACTTTAGCAAGAAATAATGGAACACCATTTTTCTTTGACAATGATGTCTGGAGTTATAATGACAACTATACTTTTAACCACGAGGAACTGGTACACCTTCCAACAGTTATTACAATGACAGTTGTCTACACAGTGCTTTTGGTGACTGGCACTGTTGGAAATGTATGCACCTGCATTGTCATATCTCGCAACCGTTACATGCACACTGCTACAAACTATTACTTATTCAGTTTAGCGATTAGTGACTTACTGCTTCTGACCTTGGGACTGCCTCAAGAAGTGTATCAGCTATGGGTTCCCAGACCATACACCTTGGGAGAAGCTATGTGCATAATTCGAGGCTTTACAGCAGAGGCATCCACATATGCATCCATACTAACCATCACTGCATTCACCGTGGAGCGATATGTAGCCATATGCCACCCTCTGAAAGCCCACGCAATGTCCAGTCTATCCAGAGCGGTGAAGATAACCGTCGTTGTGTGGGCACTGTCGGCAGTGTTTGCCATTCCAGTGTCATTGCAGTTTGGAGTGATTTATGACACTACGATGGATGGTGAAATCTTGTCGGAAACAGCAGTCTGCAGCTTGGAGAGGCCCATCAACCATGCGTTCTTGATGTCTTTTTTGCTGTTTTTCTGTGTGCCTCTACTAGTAATATTCTCCTTGTATGTTAAGATTGGTTTGAAGTTAAGAGGTCCTCTCATTATGGGTAGTGTGGAAGTCATCCAGAGGAACAACGGTAGTACCGTTTTGTCTTCAACTCAGAAAGGAGGACAAGACAACAGAAGATCCAGCGTCAATAGCAATAGGAAAGGAATAATTAAAATGCTTGGTAAGTTTATTGGTATTTTTATTTCTGTTTCACTCAACTTTTTCCAGGTTGTGTATTTTTAATTATTGGTACATACCGAACGAATTTCAAAGTATTTAGCATAGTATCTAGACGAGTTATATCTATTTGAACATATCTTTGGAGTTTCTCTGATGTACGGATAGAAATGAAAAAAAGTCAAATAGGGCACTTAAAACGGTGTAAATCAAATGGATTTTACATTCTTATAAGTACAGTTTCAATATATTTTTTGAATCACCGTACACTGACTTATATTTTATTTATATAGTTTTTGTCCGAACTCGATCCATTTAAAAAAAAATCTTTTGACTGCCTTTTTCATGTTTACACGTCCTGTTGAATAATTTATCCAGAGTTGACAATTCACATGTTAGACAAAAATATTTAAAACTCTGAGAGTACTAAACTACGAGGTCTCAGATTCCATAAAAATTACCTTATCTAAATTTAGTACTAAGTTGAGGATACCAATTGTCAGACAGATATTTAATTAGAATATGAATTAAAAAACCTACAGAGTTGCAATTATTAGCTGGTTCTAGTGACGAGGTGTCCTCAAATTACGTAAAACACTATCGTGGTACGAAAATGCTTAGCTTTTTTTTTACTCTGTGAACTTGATAGCGTGTTTCTAAAAATAATGAAAACTATTTAGATTCGCAGACCACGAAAGAGCGAATTTGAGTTCTATCAAAATAATTTTTATAGCATGCTTTTATAGATTCATGGCATCGCTTCTTAATAGTTTCTTCGAATCACGTCTGCAAATGTTCGTCGTCAAAAAAATAACATACAAGTTGGTATTTCTTCCACAAATCATTTACAAAATGAGTGGTGTTATTTTTCAGACCAGTTTTACTCAACATTTTGCCCTACTAGTACTCTTGACCTAAATATACAAGAAATTATAAATTCGTGTAGACTGTGCGGTTTTGTGTTTGTTGTTTCGATCAATTTAGGTTTTAAGCAATATAAAATGATGATTTGAAATTTTAGAACCACATAGACTGCTTATGTTCTTTAAAAGTATATTCACATTTTTTAAAAAAATGTATTTTTACAAAGAGCAACTAAGCCAATATCAAAGTGTAATCGTGGATAATAATCGAATTGCCATTCGCATACAGTGTAAAGTACTTCTCAAAGTGTAATCCTTTACATCTCTAAGAAACAGCAGTACTTAGTCGAAACATAATTTTTGGCCCAAAGGTGATGCATAAAAACATGTATTGGTGAATTAATTATGATTTTAAGTTTAAATAAGTCCAAAGTTTAGGACAGTTCTGTCAATTAATTACTGTTGACTTAACGTCACAATACTAATGATACTTTACTGATATGATCACTTTGAGTCGTTTTTTCCAATCTATGTTATAAATAAGGTTTTAAAGTAGCATTAATGTTGTTTACAGAATAAATTTGCTCCTTTCTTTTAAGAGTAATATACAATTTTCCGAATGGTGAAATTTACCAAAGTAAATCATTTTAAGTATTTTTGTAATAAATAATTTGTACTAGCTGATTGGATCGAAGTGTTCGCTTTTCGCAGCAGTAATTACAAAATTCGTATTTTTTCAATTTTTAAGACAAATTTTTCGAAAAACATGAAAAAAAAAAAATGAATTTCTATTTTACATCGATTTAAAAGAAAATGAAATCATGCCCTACTCTTGTAGTTTTATGAAGAATTAAGGAAACAACTAAAAAGAAAATAACCTTTAAGAAACATTATTCATGCTAAGTTACCCTGCTCAAAAAAAACATTTTCTTTTCTGACCTTAATGCAACAGTACAGCTGCAGTTTTAAATTCTACAATGAATTTAGATTTTATATTCCTAGAAATTCGAATCACGATTAACCGGTGGAAAGAAGTCAATCAAAAGTGACAAAATCCATAGCAGTATCGAACCTACAACCTTCGTATTTTTAGCGCAAGGCTCTATCCAACTGTATCACTGCTTTTTAACTATCAGATGCAATTCATTGGAGTAATGTGCAATAAAAAGCTGATTTTTTTTTTTTTTGAAGCAAAAACAATTTTTAGACAGTGGGCTATTTTTCGTCAATCGCTGACATGGTAAGTTTTAAATGAGGGGTAAGTCAAGAAATTTTTTTAAAAAAATAAGGAAATTCTGGCGTGGTAAATGAAAAAAAGGACTAAAGAAAGATCATATAAGATATTTTCCCTCAATTTTGCTTTTATTATACGTGTCTTTTTTCTTTCAAATATATTTTATTTTAGGCAATGAAACTATTTAGTGATCAAGAATTGAATAAATACCGTTGTGCTGAAAAATAAAATCAGAATATATAATCAACGTAATAACGCACAAAATTTGCAAGATACTTTGATTATCTAGTGAGCAATTAGTCAAAGAGGAACTAAAACTGATATTACCAATGATTACCAACTATCTACTGAAATTTACCAATACCACTTTCAACCTTTAACTAAACTGTTGAGTAAAACTTGAGACTAAAAAAATTTGCTAGTGGCCAGTAAACCAAAAATAGTTAGTGGCCACTTTGGCGTTGTTGGTGGCCACTTTGAAACATGCTCCAAAATTGTAATCCCACTTCACTACATTCTGCATATAGTAATATTACACTATGTACTTGCATATATCTTATAACTAAATTATACTGTATATGAAAGAAAAATATAAAGAAAACACTTATAAACCTTTTCTGAAAAGAAAATTATTTATTTTGAAATCCAAATAATTAGACATAATGTAAACAAAACAAAAACTAAACGCATCTGCAGACTTGAAGTTTTATAAACATTGCATTTAATTTGCTGATTACTCATAAATATGGTCATCTTTGACTATTTTTCCAACAAAGTTTCTTGCATTTTCTAGATTGAAAGTATGTATATCGATGTTGTGTAAAGCAGATGGGTCGATTTTCTTTCCAAGTTAGCATTGGCTACCAGTGACGATGCTAATGGTCATTTTCTTCCCATAATCGACAGGATGCATCAGCAATTTTTATTTTTGTTCAGAAAAGAAGTAGGTCGCCAATTGGGAGACCAACATAACATCTTATTGTCGCCCAAAAATAATTTTCAGTCCGCTAATCTTGACCTTTACTGGTAGTGTTCGCGACAGTGTTACAAAACCTTGAAGCATTTTATTGCTAGTCGTGTTTCTTGGAAGTTTATTTCACTTTTTCTTAGATGTTGAAAATTTAATTTTATACTTTATGAAACCGACGTTTTTCCCCCTAGAATTAGTTAAAATATTTTTAGAACTTAACAATTTGTTTTGGATTATTTTGCTTTGAGTATCGGCACCAAAGAATGGTAGTTGAGTAGCATTTCTTTCAACATGTCAAATTTGATGAATAGCCTATGCAAACGGAGCAAAATTTACTTAAAGAGGAAACTTCTTTGGGACTGATTAAAGTTAGTTCTGGGCAGAAAAGATAAATCTGTTTTTTTAAGCGTGAATCGATCGATCAGTTATTTTCTCCACGTTGCTGCACACTATGCCCTGAAAGATAAGCCAAAACGTCTTTCTCTTTGGGTAGTTTATTATTGAAGGTTTATTTGGATAAACTTGCCGTACATAATAAATGCAATTAAAACTAAGTGTGTTATATCGTTTCAGTAATTTTTTTCATGACTTTTGCATAAAAAAAGTATGGTCCGAAGCATAAACTTGTGCCCCTGCAAATTAGTACAATTATCCTAAATATCAAATGTTTGAAAATTTACTTTTTTTAAATCTCCAGTAATTAACTTAAAATACAATAAATTGTATTGCTAAAAGGGCAAATTTAGTTTTGGGACAGTAAAACCGCTTCCTTTCCCACTAAGCAGACTTGCAGACATGTTGAAGAATTGAATAAAAACAGCTAATGATTTTATTTACAAATCTGGTTTAAAATTCTGACGAATATGGGTACCTTTTAAAAACTACATCTCTCCATAATCTATTAAGGAGAGCAAAATTAGAAAAATAAAAGAATTAAAATTCACGAGGCAAGGAAGGTAGGTAGGTACCTCAGGACTTGTTTGAGTCGGGACTGAAGAAATTCAAACACAAAATTATCTCCTAAACCTGTAGTGCTGAGATTAGTTTTGTCGCTAAATAATAGCAAAACTCCATTATTTAACTTATTAAGGGTGTAGCTGCGAGCTAATGAAGTACATTACTCAAATGAAAGTTAAGTAAATAAATTCTTGCATTTGGAAATTGCGATTAAGCATAATAAATCATTCTATTAATTATCGAAACTGGAATAAAAATACATTGCCCCGTTCCTTCAACTACAGTCTGTAAATGCGTTTTTACCTTGTTTGCTCAACCAATGCAAAGAAAACTCATTGCCTAAACGATTTAATACGTAAGGTACATACTATTATTGAAATACTAATTACTGTCCGTGTTTTTAACTTTCTATTTTATATTTGTTCGTTAATTTTCAAAAATGAATAAAGACGTGAGGAACAATCAGTTAAAATTTAATGACTTACAATTTTACAATGGAGCAATAAAATGTATGAGAGTGTTTTTAATTTGGTTTTATTTTTACTTGGCTCAATTTTAAGGATTCAAAATCAGTGGCATTTTCACATGATGACCCATTTTACTCTATGCTGGGGGGAGGGGGTAAACACTTTTGCGACTAATTATTTTTAGTCTAAAATTTAAGAATAAAAAATTATTCCTAAAATTATATTAATGTGTTTAAAAAGAATCTAACTCCCAAATGAAATTAAAATTAAAGATAAAAAGGCGATTTTGTAGCTATAACGCTTAAAGTGTGAAAACACGTAAAAAACTACCCTTTTACCCGATTGTATTAATTCTACAAGTTAAAAAAAATCTGTTGAATCTTTTCCAACTGCCATCTGTAGATGCGTTTTCCTTGTTTGATGTCAGGTGTGAATAAAATATTTTGCCTGATTGATTTAATACACGATGTATGCCATTGAAGTAGTTATAATCTATTCTTAACTTTCCATTTTATTTCTGCTGGACTATTTTTAAGAATAAATTAAAGTTATTTTTTTAGAGGTAAGTAGAAAATAATTTTTACTTCCACAATTTTAAATAATTTGCTGAACATCTTTATTGCAGCTTAGTTTTTATTCGACTTCAAAAATAAGGTGGTAATCAGTTCATATCGTATGCATGTTTTTTCTTTGTTTGTTTGTCCTTCGCCAACTGTAGACTACTAGGTGGTCTCAACTATCTAGGGGAC
>JAXGGA010014899.1:0-30726 GCA_038373865.1 Uloborus plumipes | reverse complement strand
TCCAATAAGATATGTATATTAAAAAAATTTATAATCCAAATTGAGTCTTTTGAAATTCAATAACTTCAAAACAAGCGATTCCTGATATTAAATGAATGAATACCCAAAGACATTTAACTCAAGAGCTCTGTAAGTAAGAATTTTATTTTTTTTTTCATTGAAAAAATATCTGTGTAGTAGTTTTACAAAATTTAGATTAAAAAAATCTCTTTACAGAAATTCATAGAATACAGACTCGAGACCTATTAAAAATGCACAAATGCAAAGCTCAAAATATTGCAAAAGCTGTGGTTTAAGATTTTGAATCTTTTTTTAAAAATGGATGATCAATGCAAATTTTTCTCAACGCAGATCAAATTAGAAAACTGAAAATAGCGATTCCGACAGCTGATTTTCCAAATTTTTTATATTAAAGCATTTCTGTATTTGTTTCATTCTATTTTGTGTAAAATTTTTGTAGTGCCATGGAATCTCGATTAACCTAAATGATATTGATCGGACCATCTTTTGTAAATCGAAGTTAATAAAAGAGTACTTAAAAATAGCAGAAAACCGGCAGAAACTTTAACACTGTGTTAAAACACGTACACATTTAAAAAAAAATAAGTTCTAAATGTGATGTTCTTAAACATTTTACTATAATCTAAACTTCTAAGCAGCAAACTTGTTTCATAAAGATCAAAATTGAGAGAAAATGCAACGAAACTCGCATTATTTGTAACGCCGAAACACGTGTTTGTAGCAATCTCCAAGTTTTGAGCAATAAAACATTTTTCTATCTGCATAAAGTTTTTTTTTTAATTCTTATGTGTTAATAACGTAAAATATGTTTCACTCTATATTTTAAGCATAAATTCTTTAACACTGCTACAGTCCAGAGCGTCCAAATAACTTTTCGTTATCTTGCCTTATTAGATACCGTGAGTCATTCCTTTTTATGCAGTGATATGAAGAGTTTTGTTAGACTCGAAACAGGTGTTTTCTGAGTTTTTATTTTTTTAAATGTTTTCATTTATTAGTCTTTTAAAAAATTGTGACACTCGTTGTCTTATTTTACTCGCAATTAATAGGGTAAAAAATAGTTACTAAGTAAAGCAAATACACTTTATTTTAGATTTAATCACTTTCGAATTTGATAGCATTTTAAAAACTGAAATTAATTATTATTATAAAGATGTACTGGTGTATTTCTAAAAAGAAAGAAAAAATAGAAATAATAAAAGTTTGCGGAGAATTTAGTCTACTGACCGAGTGGTTTTGCAAAAATAAAATGTTAATAACAATAATGTTAATAACTAGGTTTGGCTGAAAAGTTACAGACATTCAAGACTCTATTATATATTACATGCTTTATTATATTTCATGTTGTTAAAATGTAATTTTTCTTTTTTTTTTTTTTCATGCAGAACAATTTTTATAGGTACAGTTCATTTTCGAAAACAATGACGATCATTTACATACACACGATAAATCAAGCAATAAAAATTAGTAAAAGCTGATACTCAGTCTACAGAGTCACCCTAATAATGGTATCATGTAGTAGAAGCTTTCTCTTTGATAGAAAATTAGAGCGCACTTGAAATTCGTATTAAATTTTAAAATTTTACAAAACCACCGCTGGAACTGCAGCCAGCTCGGCATCTGCGTTCATGTCACTGGGTCATACAAACTCCGAACCGGTTTCTAATTACATTCCAATGCATGCACAGTATTTGCAAATGTTGAAAGCATTTACAAATCTGATTAGCAAATTTTTCGGACCCAGAGAGACAAGTAATTGCGGCTTCACGTTCCTCTTTTCTTCTTTCTCGGTTGCTCGTATTTTATAATTAACTTCATGGCCCTATGTTGCAGGAATTTTAGTCATTAATAAGCCTAATTTGGGCACTGTGCATAAATCAATAGAGAAAAATCATTCGAAAATCATTATAAATAATGATCAATTGTGTCGTTCGAAGTGAAATGAATCAAATCGTTGTAAATGGAACATCTGGCTCAGAAAGTGCCGGGTCGAGTTCTTACTTAGTAACATAACCACTTTCTCGTATAAACATAAATCTGCACAAAACTTAATAGTCACAGGGAGTTTTAGGCAGTAGCGCAATGAGAGGTCGCGGGAGGCTATGACCTCCCAAAAATTTTCTTTATTACACAGATTCTGCCAACGATTTTGCAATAAACTTGCAATTTTTTAATGCCTAATACCTCTTTTGTGTGCGTCCGTGCGCATATTATATTATTTTCGAAAAAAATTGAGTCCTACCCCCCTCCAGGTTATTTGAGAATTTCCCGTCAAGTTTTCATTTATGTCGAAAACAACCCCCCCCCCTCACTTTTACCTCACAATTTTAATTTTGACAGTAAACTTAAAATGTATAATGCAAGATATGTCACTGGATTAAATACAAATGATCACACTTGGAAACTAATTATAAATTTAAAAAATAATTAATGAAGAGTTTTTAGACATTTATTTTAGATAAATAATATTCCCAGAAATTCCGGTGACGGTCTTTTTTATAGCGTTTGAATTAAAAAAGGATTCAAAATGTTAGTTTAAAATAAATAAGAATAGACTTCATTCAGCTCAAAATGGAATTTTTTTTATCGTAATAGCGCAAATTCGGCTAAAGTTTGTACTTTTTCTCAACGAAAAAAAATCCTTCAGTGATATTATTAAAAAAAAAAAAAAAAAAAACATACATCATAATAATAATTTTTAAAAATCTCTAATTTTGGCAAGCATAAATGCATTAACATAATACAGCAACTAATAATAATAAGCTTTTGTTTTGGGGTTTTTCATAAATGATTTTCGATGTTTTTGATAACGAGATTGATGTTTTTCGTTACGAAATAAAATTAATGGACACACAAACAAAATCATTTGAAGAAAATAGCATTTTTGTCTTTTAAAAATAAGCGTGAGACAAAAAACAAACACAAAAAATGTTAAATGTTGAATCTGCTCCTTTTAAAAATTTGTACGTGAACCAAAACGTGTAATATGACACCTCTTGTATACCCCCCCCCCTCAACATAACCCCTCCTCCCTTTAATCACTAACTGTCTCAATTTCACGAACAGCTTTTCCCCTTCAGGGAGTGATATCATTTGAAAACGATTCTTAAATTAATATCATACTAAAATTGTTCCTTAAATATTAGTTCATTAAAATTTATTACTAAATCCACATCAGTAAAGCATATATTTTTGGAACTTGATTTTAAACGTTTATTATTCTAATGGGTACAGTTTTTATTGCCTGCCTTGAGACATCGGCTTTTTAGCCTACTTTCCCGTTAAAAATGAAAGAAAGACGAAAAAAGTATTAAAAGTAGCTTAATGCATCTAAAAAATATCGCCAAGTCCAAAAAATATCGCCAAGTTAAAAAAATATCGCCAAGCCCAAAAATTATCGCCAAGTTAAAAAAATAAAAAGGTAAAATGAATATCGAAAAATTAAAAATTTGAAAGTAGGGTATTGAGATGGGGAATTTGTGTGTCGGTCGGTCGGTCTGTCGGTCTGTCTGTCCCCCCCTAACAACTTTTGAATGAACATGCCGATTTGGACAAACTTTTTTTTGTTGGAAAGATCTCGGCGAGTACAGCTCATTCCCATATTTGATTTTTCGATTTGAATAATTTTTGGTTCAACTTTGAACCGTTCAAACAACCGGTCCCGCGATGCTAACTTTTGAGTGAACAGTCCGATTTGAACAAACTTTTTTTTGTTCGAAAGATCTTTTCAAGGATACTTCATTCCCGTATCTACATTTTCGATTTGAACAATTTTTCGTTCAACATTGAACCGTTCAAACAAGCTGTCACCCCTAATAACTTTTGAGTGAACAGTCCGATTTAAATAAACTTTTTTTTTGTTCGAAGCATATCGGCAAGGATACTTTATTGACCGTATTTAAATTTTCAATTTGAACATTTTTGGTTCAACAACCTTTCCCCACCTAATAACTTTTGAGTGAACCGTCCGAATGGAATAAACTTTTTTTTGTTTGAAAGATCTTGGAGAGGCTTTCCCATACATTCCCATATTTCGCTTTTTGATTTGAACCATTTTTCATTCAATATTGAACCGTTCAGAAAAAAAAATTAACGTTAGCGTCTACGGGGAATTTAAGTTGAATGTTGATCCTGAACTTAAAGTCGGATTTCCTTCAAACTAACTTTGTAAGAAAATGATTTTGATATATAACATTTGTAAAGTACTTTTCTGAGGACTCTGATTCCGACTCCGACTCCGCAAACATGGCGGAAATGCAGGCTCAGAAAAAAAATGACTGACTGTGCAGACGATTTTTTATTTATTTATTCATTTGTTTTATTTTATTTATTATTTTTTTTTATTATTTTTTTTTGCAGACGATTTTTTGTAACAAAAATTTTTCATTTACGAGAGCATTTTATTCTTTATTTATATTTAACAACTGGCAACGGATTAAAAATCAAATTCGAGACATTTTATTAACGAACGAGGTTTTTTTCTTTCTTTGATAAAATGTGTTTTGATGCTCTTTATTTTATTTTTTTTTATTTTTATTTTTTTTTTTTTTGAAAAGGATTGAGAATTTTTTCTACGGAAGAACTGTAACAGTTACATTCTTTAAAAGGTGCGACAAAACTTTATTTATTCGTTCATTTACTTTTTACGTGTCCATTTCATCTGATGAGAGGAGTATATTTTGCTTTTCGAAATCAGCTCTAAGTGCTAAAAAGGTATGTTTGACATAATTTTCAGTCTCAGATAATCAAGAGAAAAATGATCAGATGCGAGAATGCCGATGTCGATGTACGGGAAAGTAGGCTCGTTTAGTTCTTTACAGAACTTCTTGTTATATCTATGTATATAAAGTGGATGTATGTTTGTTCCTTATACAAATCCAGTTTTAGTCGGATTTTCAAACTTGGTCCAGTGGTTCCTTGATGCACTAGAATAGGCGGGGTTGGGCAAAAAAAAAAAAATCACTCTTCTACGACAAAAATTGACCGAGTTATGACGTTTTGAAAAATCAAGATTTTGAAGGATTTCGCATACGGTCCCTTAAACGATCTCTCGATGACGTCATGAAACAATGCAAAATCTTGATTTTTCAAACCGTCATAACTCGGTCAATTTTTGTCGTAGAAGAATGATTTTTTTTTAGTTTTAAACGTTACAGTGTCAAGAATGTTTTACTAAATATGATTGATAGGAGTGGGGGGCTGTATAAAAATTTAAATTTCGTAACTCTTTCAAAATTTGATTTTTTGAAAAACATTGAATAGACACAAAATTCCTTTCACAATTTGGAGATTTTTTCCCAAATAAACTATATGCTTATCTCTAACGGTTTAGAAATTAGCTATTGGTCCACGATTGGAGTGGACACCCTGTATATAGAGATAAGCCTTTAAGCATACAAATCAGGGCCGTATTTAAGGGGTGGGTTTTTCGGGTTCAAACCCCCTCTGAAAATTTTCAAAACTTTTACAAAAATGCTTTGTATAGTTTCTCACTGAAAAAAAATATTATTGCTGTTTCGTTTTAATTTTATTGTTTACTTTGAAACTGTATTTGAAAAATGAAATTATCATTATTGAATAATTGAACAAATTAAGTATTTTTCTGAAATATTTCGATTTTTATTGTGGTTATTGCAAACATAATTTCTTAACAATATCCTTTTCCCTTCGAATTTTTAATACCACTAGAAAAAAACACCAAAATTCTTCAAATTTGTCAGTACCAAACCTTATATTTAACACATCTTACAAGTGTCGTAAGACAGAAGCCCTGATACAAATTGATAAATTTAACACACTTTAATATGAATATTTTCCAAGAAAGATTACGATTAACAATGAATTATCTAAGGCTCACCTATTTCAAATAGTTTTTGGAGCTATGTTGTATTAATAAGCACCCGGGCAACGCCGAGTAATAAGCTAGTCAGCCTATAAAACGTTACCTGCGGAGTTTTAAGTTCACAGATATATAATTAGAGTGTTTAAAATATTCACTTAAGAAAAGAAAAAATGATGTGTTAATCCAACGGCTCGATTCATTTAACAAGTGAAATTTTCATACAAAAATGTAATCCGTTCTGTTACACATGTTTTGACTCGGGGGAAAAAAGCGACTGATCTATTTAACCTGTGATCCAAATAGATGTCGTTTACTGTACTATATAATAAGTGTTTCAAACGCGGATAGGTAGTTTTGTTTGAGTGGAGTACAAATATTCAATGAGCACTATCAATCAAATTAGTTAAATTAACATTATGCTCCGACCACGAGAGCAGGCTGGGGGTTTCTAGAGGGTGCACTTGCATTCCCTGGCTTGAATTTTTTAAATGATTTTTGATTTATTTTTATTATATGTACACTGAAATGTATACAGTATACTCCCGACTATCCACGGAATGCGGCACGGGTATCGCGGATATCGAAAATTGCGGGTAATCCGAAAGAAAAAAAAAAACATGAAATAAGGGGTAAAGAAGATAAAAAATGTCTTTTGCTTGAAAATAATTGCATTACACTTAAAACTTGATGTGTACAAACAGTGACAATAGGTACGGCATAAAAAAATTATTTGTATTTGAGGTTCTCAAGCATATAAAATCTAAGTAGTACTATACTGAGTAGTATAAGTAGTATACTAAGTAGTATAAGCAGTACTTCCGATAACGCCCAGGTAAAATAGTTTATTGGATGCAGTACACCGCACTCTCGGGTAAGAAATGTTAAGAAAAAACAAGATTTAAATTCCTGCTTTTTCGAAAAAATCAGTTAGTTGTATTTGTTTATTTCCCGAGACCCGCGCGTATAAACCGCTCGCGGAAAATCGAGAATTTACTGTATGTGCATTTTTTCGTTTACAATTTTTTTAAACCTCCCAAAATTCTATACTAATAAAATTAAAAATAATAATATTGATAAATAAGAAAAAAATAAAATAAATGAATAAAAAATAAAATAAATAAACATGAAAAAAAGAATAAACTATATAAATAAATAAAAAAAATAATAAAAGAATATTTTTAGCGAGTGCACCCCCTGCATAAAAAATTCTGCCAGCGCCCCATGACCTCTAAATTTTAACAAAATTTCAACTTCCTAAAAATGAGTTTTGGTTCGTTTTGATAATTAGAAGTGTGTTGTGCCTCAACGAGATGAAATGCGTTTAAGCCATATTCAGTTTTGTCTCCATTGCGAAAAAAATATATAAATGTTGCGTTTCATTAAGCGGACATGCTTTAAAAGCCCATTCATATCCAAAATCTGCTAAGTTCAGATCATGTTAGAAAAAGGTAACCAGTTTGAGTGTTTTTATTATTTTCAGCATGTTTTTTTACTACAAATATATTTGTTTTACAGTTAAAATTTCGTAGAGTTGAAAAATAGGTGCAAGAGCCAGTAAGATACTCAAGTATAAGCGCTCACAAGTAGTTTTTAGTTTTGTTTTCAAAATTTCAGAGTTCGATGTTGTTTATTTATACTTATATATAAATTGGTGGGAAGCAAACTTTTCATTAGCTTTGTCACGAATTCATTAAGAAAAACAGCTACCATTCATTGGTTTACTATCAATTCAAAGAACATTTGCTGTTCCAAACGTTCCTTATTTAAGATATTAGATTTTTACAAGTATTCCTGAGAACTGTAAATTTAAATTCTCAAGCTGAGGAAACTACAACATGACTCATTTTTATACTCGATGCAATAGATATATCCAAATACGTATCAGTACAATTGTGCTATTATATCTTAGATACATCCAAATACTTATTTTAATTTCGTATTAGTATAAGATATTTTAAGAATGAACGTTTACTGTGGTTCTGTTTTGTGCTTAACAACCATAAATTAAATGCTTTAATGAATAGAAATTTATATTTTATCCCTGAGAGCAGAATGTTTTGCGTCAGTAAGCCGTTTTCAGTAATAAATTTTTAGCTTAATTTGGGTTAAATTCATTTTGGATTAATAAAGTTTTACTGTAATTTCCTGGGGAAAATGGACTTATTTCCTATTAAGTTATGTTTTCTTCCGACTTCAAAAATAAATTAACTAAACTATTGTCTATTTCTCAATTTTTTTTCTGCGGTCTTCTGTTCCCAGAGAAATCGTTTCACCGTTTCCACAGTCACATATAATTACTTCTCCGAACGCATATAAAAATGGAGAAATTAGAACCGGGCCGTTGGCAGCAGCACTGCATCGCTTTTTTTCCCGCTTCTCAACCAAATAAAGAACGGCTATGTAATACCACTAAAACAAATGCAATTGAGGTTACTGGTTCGTACCGGTGTTAAGCGAACGATTATGGAGTTCTAATAGATCACGTGTCAGATGAAAGATAAAATTAGACTGAGAATTCGACGAATTCACGTGACGACTAAAAAGAGGAACCCCGCTTCAGTAACTCTTAAGAAGCGAAGTGACATAATAATAGTAGGCGAACCGTTTCCATTGTAATTGTTGGAAAGCTTCATGAGTAATACTTTGCACATGTGTAACAGTTCAAAATTCATTTTGTGCAAAATTTTGTTCCATGTTAAACTAGAAAGACATATTTGATGAAGAAAAAAAAATCACCGAGAAACCACGAACAATTAATTATGAATGAAAATAGAGAGCTGCAGTTTGTAAGAGAGAAAGAGAGAGAAAGAAATGAAATTCAGTTTGCATCAATTGCATTTTGTTGAACATTCCAATCAATTGAATCAAATTATTATTTTTATTTTAGAAATCAGCAATGACAAATGAGAATTTATGTGAAACATAAAAAAAAACATAATAATGTACTATCTGAATCTAAGCGTTGTAGTTTCAAAAAATTAATCATAAAAATTTTGCAGATGTAAGTTTAAATAATAAGAAAAAATCAAGCAATTCGTTTGAAAAATAAACTAATATTGCAAAAATTAATTAAATCATTATAAATATAATTCAAGTAAATAATAACTTGATCAAAATATTAGTTACTGAAAAGAAACATGAATATAACTAAAGATACAATTCATCAAATCCCTCCTGGCAGAAATAGTGGCCGATTCAAAAATGATAAAATTTAATACTTATTGATTTAAAATCGAATTTAACTCCTTCCCCGTTTTGCGTACGAGTAATAATTTCTATATAGCTTTCTCTGTTTTGCTCGTATCTTTAATATTATTAGGAACAAATTATTTGTATGGTTGGTAAAAGTTGTCTAGTAAATGGTCATTTATATTCTATTGTGTTTTTAATTCTAATTGTTTCAAAAGCACATGTAAATGTAAAAGGAAAAAAAAACGTGACATGTTTTGGACCGAATTAAGAAAAAAAAGTAAACTGTTAAAGGGTTAATTAATGCTCGTTTTTATCATAACACTGTCACAAAGTTTATACGCCAGGAAGCGTTTTAACAATATGATCGCGATAGTGACATATCATTCAAAATTTTACAATTTAGAGGACATTTTCCAAACTTTGATCATGGACTATTATTTAAACTACAAAAAACAATTAGAAAACATATCATAAATGTTTTTCGCAACAGAGGAATGTGGGGCACAATGAAACAGCGTGTGGCAAAGTGAAATGGTGAGATATTTATTCTGTTTTTAATGCCACAAAATCCTATACTATTTTAACTATGTAGTCACGTATGTAATCTATTCCAGTCAAGAAAAAGTCATCTCTAAAGAAGAAATCATTTTATAATACAAGCAGTTTTAAAAAATTAATAATCATGTGTAATATTTTGATGCAAGTCGGATATTATTTTTGCTGTGAAATGATAATTTATGGTGATTAACATTTTGAACATTGAGACCTTCTAACACTTGGTGAAGTATTTATTCATCCATTACTAAGCTTATTTTTTATTTTAAGTATTTTGCATAATTACTCAAGTTTATGTGGGGTGAAGAGGATGGGGCAAAGTGAAATAATTCATTTCGTTTACTTATTCAATCATTTATTAAACCACTTAAATATTCATTTAATGATTAATTCAGTTGCATTGCTTTATTTCATTATTCACTTATTTATTCACTTACTTATTTGACTCATTTTCTTACTCATTCACTTTTAAATCCACTCATTTATTTTTCTTATTTTTTTACTCACACATTTTTCATTTCTTTATTTACTCATTCGATTTTTTTTTAATCGAATAGAAAGCATTTCATCATAAAATTATTTTTCAGTTTGCTCCATGGGGAAAAAAGTGACAATTTTCCTTTTTATCTTTGAAAGTACAAATTTACTGCCAAAAATAAAAAATGTTTCAATGCGAGCTCTGAAAAATGCTTTCTTTTTTCTTATGTACTGCAGATTTCTAAACAAATTTTCAATTTGCTTCAGAAAAAGATAAATTATCCAAATTAGTATTTCACTTTGGCACAAATTCTCCCGTTTGATCCTAGATCAGTCAAAAGTAGCATTACGTAAAACCTTCATTTTCTTAGCATTTTTTTCGATATACCACTGTTCTGTCACCGATTAGTGACGAGAAATTACGTCGCTAGTCGATGTTTTAGCTAATTGATCAAGTCTTCTCCTAGGAGAGAGCTCATTTCACCTCGTGACCTTTCCAGCACTGCAAAACAGAAAACAAAGCTCTCCATCAGTGTCGGAAGTCGGAAATGATATTTGGTATCGCATCGTCCCGACTAATAACCGTTTCCTTCACCGATGCAACTCTTCATTACGAAATGACCAGTGAAAGTCGACGATGAAACGAATTTTCAAAGGCTCCATTAATTTCGCAATGAATCTTTAAGGGAAGAAATTAATCAGCACGTTGTGGTTAGAAAATTGTGAAACTACAGAGCGAAACTTAAATTTACAGAACAAACCGCAAGGGCTCGTTCACAAATGATATCGGGCTTTCAGGGAAAGGGGGAACTTGTGAAAAAGGGTGAAAGAGGGCAATAAGAAGTGTGACATCACAGCATCGTTGACATGATAGTATTTAAAATTGGTGTATTGAATTCATGAATTAATTTTCCTCGAAAATTCTCCATCTTACGTAATTTTTACTAGATAAAAATGTTATTTTCTCCTGATAATTTTGTTTTTCATTCTAATTAATTTTTATTGCATATCGAAAATCATCGATGCAGATTGAACTTTAAGCTAAGTTGCATTTAGAAATTTAAACTTAAAAAAATTAAATTCAACCTGTTTGTGAGTATTTTATGTTTTTAAAGCAAAATACAGTTGAGTTTGGTTGATAAACGGTATGGCAAAAAAACACGAATTTGTTCTCCGTAGACATTATACGTAAAATCTGAATAAAAAATTTTGAAAAAAATAATAAAATGTGTGTTTTTATTTAAAAAATAATTTCTGCTACTTTATTATTTCTAGTACACACCTTGTAACCTCATTGCATTGGGAAAAAAAACATTAATATTTCTAGCAAAAAAATTACATTTAGACCTATTACATTTCATTTTTCGCATAGCTCGGCTTAAATCGCCTAGTGTTATTTCTAAATCGAGTTTTCTACAGCATCTCCTAAAACTAATTAAGTGATGCTCCGCAATGAAATGTATGCAATTTTATTGCCAAGCAAATTGAAATGCCTACAGCTCAACAGATATATGTGCTCTATTTTATGTATTATATTTAATATAATACAAAATTTTGTATAATATTTAATGTACACTTTTCCATACCTATTGGGCTTTCTACAACCTTAAAAATATAACATGCTGAGTAATTTCTTTAAAAAAAAGTTACAGTATTCAATCACCAAAATGTTTGGTAACTTCCTCAGAAACTTTTGTTCATTTTAGCCAAAAGTTTACGCACGTTTACGCCATTTTAACTCACGTATTACGTGGGAGACATTTAACGTAATAAAATATTAAGCAAACTTTACGGACAAAATATTAGTTTTAGTAGTGAATTTGTATTTACTGTTTTGGTTGTAATTAAGACAGTTGAACTGTAAGTCTAATTATGTTTAAAATTAAAAAATACAAGCTGCTCCAAATTGAGCTGTTCTTTTATATTAATTTTCAATTATTGCTATAAATGCTGTTCGAACCTTAATCTCACTTCACACCAACTAAGAACATATCTAATAATTATTATTGTTATACCCACAAATGTGTGGATAGCACTAAGACACACAATTAAATTTTAAATAGTTAAAATGAGTCGTTAAGAATCAAAACCCGTTGAATGTATTGCTCAAAATCTAAAGTTCCGGAGGCGGAACTATGGATCTAAAGGGGTTCCGACTTAAAACCCTTACTTTATGTTCTTTTTTTTTTTGTTGAGATCTATTGACTTTAAGCCAATGATAAAGGAGTTTTTAGACTTATATTTTTTTTTAATAAAATTATTTTTCATTAAAAAAACAGACTAAATGGGTTTTGTAATTAAATTAAAATCAGCGTGAATAAAGCACAAATTAGGTAGAAAGTACAGTAAATAGCTATTTCGCTACAATAAAGCCTCTTCCTCAGGGCAAAAAAGTCAGCACACAACATTTTTTGACCATTTTTCATTTAAATGGGTTTTGATTCTGAATGACTTAAATATCAATGACATTTTTAACATAATCTGTAACGTAGTGATTTGTTTCTTAACTACTAGTGCATTAAAATTTTATTTCGCTGAAGCAAACATTCCGTTGTATTGCTATTCGTTGTAACGGGATTTTACTGCAGCATAAAGCGTGACATGTGACAGGGGGGAGGGCTTAAGGTGAATTATGACTAAGAGGTGAAGGGTTAACTATGTTGAAAAAAGAATGACATCATTTATGTCCTCAAAAGTAGAAACTGAGATTATGTCGACGGAGAAAAATGTAACTTGGCGAATTTCCATGAAATTAGCAATTCAATCATTATGTCGATTTTTTGAAATTTCTAGAGAAAACTTGATTTCAGCTCCGAATAACTTGAATCGACTATTTCTTGAAATTTAACTGTCTTGCGGCACATTAAAAAATGGGGGAACGGGCTGGCGATGTCTTTTTTTTTTTTTTTTTTTTCCTGTGAGAGGAAATATTTTTGCGCCTGGAAGTCACAAAAAAAAAAAAAAAAAAAAGATGGAAAGTTGCATTTTTTAAAAAAACATCTCATACATAAAAACAAAAATATAAAGAACAAAATTGCGACTCTATGCACACAAGATAGCGAAGCCTTCTGAAGACATTTTCAAGGATCAACAGTAAGCATTTGCAAGGAAAGACGCTCGAACGGTTTTTTTTTTTTCGAGAGAGAAGGGGGATTTTAATTAATCAAATGAAACTTCAGATTTTACTAAATGATAAAATACGAGCATGCCTATTGCCCATGCACCTACATCAACGAAAATTTTCAAAAAAAAGTCTTCGAACTTTTCTAAAAAGAATACTATACTGCATTTGTGTCTCCAAATCTCCCGAGTCGTAGTATAAAATTTGAAGAATTAAGTTTTTTGGGGAGTCACAGTAACCTAAAGTGACTTTCCTATAGATGCACACCTCTGTATTTGCGTTGTGGATTATTTAAAGCTAAAAGTTAAACCTTGTGCGGCCTATCTCTAAAGAACTTTACTTATGTGCAGGATTTTTTTAAGTTATTTTTCCAACATCTCTTTTTAATTGTTATTTTTAAAATGAAGTTTACTTGCCCTGTGCAGGACACAAAAATGGACATCTTAATCATAAAGAATCTCTTCTTAATCATAAAGAAATATCCTCTGAAAATGTATTGATACACATTTCGAAATGTGTACTTTGCGTGTCAACTAACATTTTTAGCGCCTTTTTTAAAACAAAACACATAGTAATCTAGTTCACAGAAAATCAGCCACTTTGTTCTTAGCTTGATAACTATATTTATTCCAAAAATAGTACTTAAATTTGAGATAAATAAAATGTCTTAAAACAATGAGTCACACACACATGTGCAACTTTTTATTCAAAATATTTTGTTTATTACATATTTTAAAACGAGATATAGATCTGAATGAAAAATGACGAAATAAGCTTTGTGCTAAACTATATTTGAAGTTAAAAATCAACGTAAATAAAGCACAAATTAAGTAGAAAGTACAACAAATAGAGAACTCTCTCTATTTGTGAAGTGAGAGAACTCTCTCACAGCTTTCATGTTGTTTGCTGAGCTTTTTGCACCGAGGAAGGGGCTTCATTGTAGCCTCAAAATAGCTATTTGCTGTACTTTCTACCCAATTTGTGCTTTCTTTACGTTGATTTTTAACGGGATATAGATCTACCATTAGCAAGACAACCAGTCTGCTCTACCGTGAAATGGCCCAGATTCGTTATCAACAGTTGAATAAAATTCTTCATGCTGCGCACATTTCTCGAATCACCACTGACAAATCGAAAGAGATAAATGATTTTGTAGCAAATTGAGAAAAATATTTCCAGTTACGAAGACTTCCAAAAAAAAAGCTTCCGATTTCCCCCGCTTTCTTAATAACATCGTCATATGAACCCCTCTCAAGTTCATCAGCTGTAATCACTGGATTTCCCACTTGAGCCCAGAACAAACGGAAAACCTATATTTCGTAACACTACAGCTGAGAGGGCAAGGCTGATGAATGAAAATGCAAATGCTGCAAAGATGAGCCCTCTCTTCACTTCTCTTCATTAAGACGGCATTATAAATAAAAAAAAAAACAAGCGAGTGTTGAACTGTTGATGAACCCCGCAGCTGGCAGAAATGAATGAATTACATTTGCGGCAAAAAAGTAATTTCGGAGAAGAGACGTTTGGCGAGGAGACAGCAGTTCAGCAGAAATAAGGGGTTGAAAAAAGCAATGAACTCTCGATGTGAATCTCAACTCAAACTTAAAGATTATCTACTTAAGAAATAATTATTCGAAAAAAAAAAAACGCCTCATGATAATGAAATACTGTAATTGCAGTGCTTCTCAACTGGTGTTCCGCGACAAAGTTTTTTTTGTGCAACGGTATTTTCGAAATTGTAGAAAAGGGAAGAGCAAAGATGTATATTTCCTGTTCAAAATTTCAGAGAGGGCTCAAGGGCTCAGATATAATGTCGCTTGTCGCTATCGCTAATTTGATTGATGACTGAAACGAAAAATACACAACATCGGTGAATATCACGTAATAAAAACTTTCAAAACATGCAATGCACCACCAACTCGTTTATTCCATCCATGGGCTACAGTTTCGTGTTTATTATGCACTCATCAGCATGGAATAGTTACCACTTTTTGTTGGCTCTCTTTGCTCTATTAGATGATTTTTGTCTCCAGCTCGTTTAATTCCTATTCCATGCTGATGAGTGCATAATAAGACCGAAACTGCAGTCCATGGATGAAATAAACGATTTGGTGGTGTATTGCATGTTTCTGCCTTAGCCCTGGCTTAGGGGTAGTTACTTACTGCATTATTTCAAAAAATATTTTCTGCAAGTGGCAAAGGCCCAGGTGCCTTACTATCTTCGAATCACAAAATTAACAAAAAGAAATTTTCCAAAAACACTTTTTGAATGCATACACATAACATATATAGGTAAAAAAAATTATTGAAAAAAGCGCGTCAGTAAAAATTAAATGCAATTTGTTTTATGTAAAAATATTTCTATCGTGCTATTTTTTTTTTTGATAAAGGTAAAAAAAAAGTAGCTTAATTTATTTACTTCTTGTTTCCATTAATTTTCGATTTATTATTCAGGGGGGGGAAATAATAAATAAATTGCTCGCAACTTTTCGATCAATATTTTTTTTTTCGCCAGGCCTGATTTGTTTGAATACTAACTAATTTAGCAGCCATTCAATTTTCTTTCAGCACTCTAAACTAGCTTTCGTAAAAACTATACTCTTAATAAACCAGGGAATACATCTTCGAAAGTATATTTAAATTTTGACATAAATCGCTTGGGCGAATTGAAGATGGGGTAAAATGCTCTTAAAGGGTCAAAGAACTCCGTAAGCCTTTTCCCCTATCATTAAAGTGGTATGGAGGGAAAATTTGGCACCTACCCAACTTATAGGGAAACTAGCATTGAGCGAGATTTATGACTTAAAAATCGAAGAGAAACATTTTAACCTCTCCTTCATTGAAGACGGGAGAAAAGAACGAAATTTGTCTTTTAAGTAGAATTTCGCGTGAGAAACATTTTAAACATTGGAATATAGTTATTAAATATTAACGGAAAAGGCATCAACATTGCGGCAGGACATAGGGAGCTCGTGCTACGCGGTGAAAATGAAATGTCATAGAAGTACGTTGAACTAGTACGTAGTGAACGATTAAATGGGATTATGTAACAGATGACAATAAGTGGAGCAAAAACAATACTTAGAGCATCAGAAACGAGGGAACCCTTTTTTCAATAATAATAAAAACAAATTTTATGCATAATGTTGAGGGTGGGGATGTTTCGTCCTTTTCTTCTTCTTTTTTTTCCAAACCTTAAATTTTCAACTAGTTTTTATCTTGAATAAATGATAAAGTTCTCGTTATAAATTATCTTTTGCCATTTTGTAAGCAAATTTTTAATCCTATGAAATCAACTGGTTTTGCGCTCATTTGATTTGCATTGTTATATATCTAGCGATGAAATTTAAACATTAGCCACATTTTCAAGTTTTGTTTAGGTAACTCTATGACTTTAAGAGAAATCAGATGGTGCAGTATTGGCTGCGTTTATTCCAGGTATTGTCAACAATAAAAGAGTGGTGAATGGGCATGATTATGCAAGACTGCACTGCTCAAAGTGAAACCTGGAAATTATTAATGAATTACAGTGGATTGCCTCGTTCATCACGTGCATCCGACATTGCACCATTTGATTTCTTTTCATTCCGATTCTTATGTGACAAAAATCTTCCAAAAAAAAAAGGCTGATATCCAAATATTTTCGCATAAAAGTTTTCATCCTCTATTTTTTTACGTGCAATCTGTTCATTCAGCTTTCTAAATAGAACTATAAACGTTTTAAATCAACTAAATGATTTTCTAGTCAGGTAGAGTATATTGAGGAGAGTAAACTAGGCACGTATCGAGTACAAAAAGATTTACAACAAAAATGGAGAAATTTGTCAAACTAGTTGAGTATAATTTCAATATTAGGAGTCCATTAATCTTGCGAAACACATTTGATTTCGTTTAGAAAAGCATTACATTCAACTAAACTGTAATAAGAAATTAGAGATGACATTTCGCTTCAGAATCATATTATAAGATTATAGACAGAGAAATCATCTTGTTTAAATCGAATTCCTACGACTATTGCAATAAATACTTCTCTTCCATTTGACGCTCCAAGTCCTTGCCAGTGATGTCAGTATTAACTCAATTTGTTACTCATACGCTATTACTTGGCCTTTTTCCCACTATTCTATAGTTATGTATCAGATAATATAAGATTTTTTTTTCTCCAATAGAATATAGGGATTTAAGAATATTTACGAAAAGTCAAGCAAGGAAAAGAACTAAACACTGTTTGAGATAAAACGCGAATTTAAGAGAAATAAGACAAAATACTAGTTTAATTGAAAAAAAATAACTAAAATAGATTTACTTAGAAGTTTGTAAGCACCATAATTTAAGTCGACTGAATGTGAACTGAAAAAGTTCATTTGTATGTTCAAAATACCGAAATTTCTAAAATTTTTACTCCCTTGTGCATAAAATTTCATCTTCAAAATTCAATTTATAAAAATAAATAAAAAACTATATTGCAATAAAATTGATTTGTATAGAACTTTTTCAATAGCATAATTTAAATCGACTGAACGTAAACTGAAAAAGGCAATTTTTCCTTTAAAAATACCGGGATTTCAAGAAATTATACTCCCTTCTTTCTGAAATGTTGTCTGTATTCAGATAAAAAAAGAGAGAAAGGGAGAGAGAGAAGTAACAAGAGAAAAAAAAACACCTTAGTTAAACTATACGTATCAGCTTTTGGAGAGTTCATTTCGTAGTCTAAAAAACACAGATCGTGCTTTCCCTAGTAGCTACAGCGCTGGTAATGTAAACTGATTTACAGGCCGTACTTGACGCATTCATCATACCTTGCTTTCATATGCTGAAAGAAATGAAAGAGCGTTGTTCTTCATTTTCTTTCTATTTTCTTTTTCTTTCTTTTTTGTGGAAGGCTATTTTTATTTGAAGGTATAAATTATTTGTAAGACATAAATTACTATTTTAAACTGCAGTACATCCGTGCTTTAATTTTTATGAATAAAAAGCACTTCATATTAGATAAGTGTGCAAATAACACACGGGAAAATAAAGCTCAACGCGATATGTGTTTTCTTTCTTTTTCAAGTTTTATATAAAAAAAGACATTTTGAGTAAGAAACTTTGATTTTTTATTTATCGTTTACTGGTTAAGGTTTGTTGATGTTTATTATTATTATTAATATTATAAAGTACAACGTTTTTATGACAAATATTTAACATTTTTTGAATCAGTCGAATTAGAAAAAAAAATCACTCGTAATATATTTTTCTTATGTGATTATTGAGAATTGGAACTTAGAAGTATGAAGCAGTAATTGCATTAGCTAGGCGAAGAAGTTGGAATGACAACCTTTGCTTTCTTTTTTGCAACCCTACTCTAGACAGATTTCAATTCAAAATTAACTAAAGGAAGTGCTGCTGTCTCTAGCCAATGGCTGCTGAAAGAGGTAAAACCAAGACCCACCCACTTACGTAGAATATGACTTGTCCAATGAGACATGGTCCTTGATCGTACAAAATTGAAATATTTTACCTCTTTGACCAAAGTATTATATATAAATTGCGTGACTTATTAAAACTCTGTAAAGTGACGTTCCAAGCTCTGGAACCAATACCGCATTTGCGAATTCCGGTCTTCAATTTTCCTCTGCTTAACGACCCTTCATTAAGACGGACGCTTCTGAAAATAGGCGTGGTCACGTGCGACCTCTTGACAATTAGACTTTAGGCTTCTTGAACCTAAAAAAACATCCTTCAGCTTTTACCAGATGAAAGCAGAAAATGGTGACAACATCTACAGAGTGAAAATTGTCAACGATGAATAATTTAAAACACTCTGCTGAACTATTGTGCAATCTATATGCGTTGAAAACGTATTGAACAGCTGACTAATGAAAAGTAATGCTGATGAAAATTTAAAAAAAAAAAAACATCACAATGCATTGTGGAGAAATAAAATTGAATGAATATCATTCATTATTCACCCAATTTATAATTTCACTCAAAATCGGCGCAAAATTTCAAACGTTGTTAAACTACCCTATATTCTAATCGAGGTTTTCAGCAGAAAAGTTCAACCGCTTTACATTCCTTTCTGTAAAATGAGGGGAAAATACTCCACTAAAAGCAGCTGAGAGAATTGTCGCTGCCAAGTGGATGACCGTTTTTCCACGCTACGTCAACCGCGTCGCAATCGTTTTATAACTGCACTCACATTGTACGTTCGATTGAGACACGACGCTTGAGCGATTCCTCCCGACAAATCACGAGGTGCAAATTTTTAGCGAGAAAGAATTTTTTCCCCCTAAAAAATCGGTTCAATCGGAATATGATTTAACGATGGATTGGTAGAAATTGTCTCGCAGGAACTTGAAATAGCGTGATTCGAGTGATATACAGAAATGCTGCTGCAGACAGATTTTCCAGAACATGGGGTGAAAGACATTCCGTCATTTTTTTTTTTTTTTTCGATTTTATTAACCCAATTAATTAGCGTATAAGTTCAATCGTAGTTGTTTTCCTTGGAAAAATATTCCTTACGCACACTGAATCGTAAACAAAGAAAAATATAATTCAACTTCGCAGAGATAGCCTATGACTCCTCCTTTTTTCAGGATTGTCCATTTTTAGGAAGGGGTGATACGCAGATGAAAATTGAGGAATGGGATTCACAATTGATGGGGGAATTTGAATGGGTAGAAATTCTACCTATTTTAAGGAATGAACTCGTTTTCTCATTTGATTGACACCGGCCTTCTCGTTGCGGTTGAATTATAGATATAAATAAAAATGAATAATTAAGAATCTAGGTAAGTATCAGAAAAAAAAATAGTGATACAAATCGTTCATTTTTTACTAATGAAACTCGTTCTTTGAATACAACTAGGATAAAAAGTTCAAATTCAATTACTTCTTTTATTGAAATGAACTAAGATGAAATTGTGTGTGTTGAATATCAAAATTTCTCTAGTAAGATATTTCGCATGATTTTTAAAGATATTCATAGTTTTTTTCAATCTCTATAACATTACTAATTGGGTGGCTATTGAAACTGACTCACATTTTATACGGAACATTCCTCGTCTTCTGCATTTTTACCTTTCAAGCGCACAAAAGTACTCCCGCTCTTAAAATGAGACACAAACAAAAATAGAAAGTAGGGGTTTCCTTGGAAGTTAAGCTTTTACTCAAGTTGTCGTTGTGACAAAATTATATTGACTAGTTACAGCAGTTAGCTGTATTAGTAAGTTACATTAGTTAGCTATTTCAATAAAAAGAACATCTTCCTATCTGCACTTAAGTTTCAAAACTAGGACAATAATTATTTTAAAAAGTGTTTTTAAAACATCGTCTGGGCTGGAAAAAAATAATAAGGATCGCAGTTCTAGAGCTTTAAAACGTCATCTTGTAATGATTTCAGAAATTATTGAAAGAAGTAAAACACTTGAATTTTGCATTGTCATTCTCATTGGAAAGGTCATATCTTACGTAAGTGGGTGGGTCTGTGTTTTACCTCTTTCAACAGCCATTGGCAAGCAACAATAGTTTATTTGAATTTGTAATTAATATAAATTTATAGTTTTAATAGTTTTTTTTCAAAGTTTGACAAAAAAAAGTCTCCGCCAAAAAAGCAATTTGATTTCAAATATGTTTACACGGGATACTTTCTTCAACTGAAAGGAAAATTATTTTCTCAAAAAACACCACATCAACTAATCACGCTTTAGAGAACGATGAAGGAACTGAAATCTACTTTTATAAAACTTCACATGAATAACTTCAAGACTGGATGAAAATATGAAAGCTCTCTGCACGTGGGATTCGCAGTAAAAATAAATCAGCGTCATAGCAACCAATTTCGGAGGCCGCGAGGAAGTTCGGAACAAATAGGAGGTGCAGGAGGGAAAATGCTAAGATGTAGAACGAAATGCCGCCAACCTTAACTTTTCCAAGAACCGTGCCGCAGAAACTTCTCCAGCGTTGGGTAATACCTCCGGTTACCTGTAATTTCTTTTCTGTTTTCTGAGATGGAAAAGAGTGACTATTGTCTATGCATTAATTTTAGACAGCGTAAATAAGGTTTATCTTGGCATCTGTATTCTATTTCTGGGGTTCTTCCTGCTAGTGGAATACTTAAACGCACTTAATTGATTGCACGCTGCGATTCTTATGCCTTCATTCCGGACTTTGTATACAAGCAGAACTAGTATAGAGTATGCTATAGTATATTTTATATCGATTCCGTAAATAAAAATATTGCAGTGGGACTAGAAAATATTCAGGAAACACGGACTACAAGAACTTTTCTAGTCACGATACAGCTCTTTCTTAATAGCATTACTTAAAAAGAAACAGTATCATTACAATGTTACTTAAGAAAGAGCTGTAACGTTACTACACTCCAGAAAATTACTGTAGTACTCAGTGGCGTACATAGTGCCCCGTGGCCAGGGGAGCTTCGAGTTTAAATTTTTGGGAAGGGGAAAATTCTCAATTTGCCGAATAAAATTCTGAAATGTGCCGAATGATAAAATAAGAGCATACGCGCATACCTTAAACCGTTACTTTATGAGTAAAGACAATTACGTATCACTAAAAATAGCAAATACAGCATTTTCAGTATTTTCTTCAGATGGTTCAAAAATATTTGAAGTTTGATAAACTACGACAGGATCGTATTTTGGATTGTTTATACGGATTAAAACATGTTGACTGCGTGACATATCATAAAATGGAGTATTTAAATGTATATTTACAAATTAAAGCATGCTGGCCATTTGACGGATTTGTGCAACAACCGAATTAAGTTTTATTGATTGGGATTTCTTATTTTCAGTACTTTTTCCGGCGACATTTGCGCATGCCTCAGGTCTCTACTGATTTTGTCAAAATAGGGATGATGGTATAAGAGAGATAGTAGTGAGGAAATTTTGTTTTGTTTTTAGTTGGGTTCCTTTATTTGACGTATTGGTTTGCTTTAATGTCTTTTTCTTTTTTAATTCATTTCCTTTCCTTATCTGTTCTAAAAAAATAAAATAATATCGGACTAAGCCGAAATGCTACCGGGTCATTCCATTTTAAATCAACAAATTTTCAAAAAAGTTGTTGCATCACCATTTTTGATTTTGATGAAAATTTGCATGTGTATTCCTTTTACTTCCCAGAGCTCAAAATAGTGTTCATTTTATTTTTAAAAAATTTACCGTTTGATATATAGGCCCTTTTTGTTGTTGGCAACAGCGAAAATCGGGCGTTTTGATGCTTTGCCTTATGAACTATAACTTTTTTTCTATTAAAGATTTTGAGCTCAACTATAGCTCATTGGAAAGCTAAGAAAAAGATCTTTTTATATATGCTATTAATAAATTTCAGATTTAAAAAAAATACTTATTTTTTCAAGGTCAAAGTTCACGACGAAAATGACATTTTTTACTACTTTCGAACATTAAAAAACCCATGAAGGGTTCAAAGTAACAAGCCGATTTTTTCATCATATATTCATAGTCATGGTTACTTACTGTATAAAAAAAATTGGCTTGTTATTCCACCCCCTTTATGAGATATGCCCCCCAAAGTTGTAAATTTTTTAAAAAATCCAATTTTCAACGCTAAAAAAATGCATGTGGGGGGCAAGATAAAAAAATTTTTATATGTGGTATTTTAAGTACTTTTTACCAGCTTTCTAATAAAACAAAAGTTGCTTTGTTATTCAAAGGCGTTTGGCAGATATAAGGGACTGAACTTTCAAAAAATTGCACAAAAACAACACGATTATTTTCATTTTTTAAATTTTTTTTTTATTTAAATGTAATTATATACCTTATTCTTTGCCTTAAATGCTAAAAAAAGACTAAGAAGAGCAATGAAGAAACATATTTAAAGTTTAATAAGATAATTTAATATTTTTAACACCTGGGAATATAGAATACCACTAAACTTGTCTGATTTTTAAACATCTGATTGCTACCTACAACAGGACTGAGCATTTCTCAACTTGTCCAGGTTTGTTCATACCATGTGGTCATCCTTGTTCTGACTTGCTCTCACATGTGTATCTTAGTTGTCTTTCAAATTCTGAAAGAAGTAGGTTGTTGAGCTAGTGTTTCTGCTGTAAAATCTTGTGAAGCTGATGTGATTTCTTTTCATTTCAAGTTCATTCATATTCACAGAATGTTTTGTTAAAGGTAAAAGAAGAAATTCTTTAGAATCCTTAAATATAAATTTAAATTTGTCTTTCTGCATGTAAACTGTGAATAAGTTATGGATAACCCTAAATGCTCCATAGGAGTTTTTGAGAATGATGATTGTAATATTTTAAGTTACAGTAGGCAGTCTACTGTAAATAGTATTTCTGAGTACAGTGATGATGATAAAACTTTACTGCACCTGAGAACTAGGTGTAAAACTATTGAAACTGTTTGTACCTACCAGCAAGAAGTTCCATAAAGGTGGCAAAACTTGGCAAGAAATTTTTTTGCATGGTAGGTACAAACAGTTTCAATAGTTTTACACCCAGTACTCAGGTGCAGTAAAGTTTTATCATCATCACTGTACTCAGAAATACTATTTACAGTAGACTGCCTACTGTAACTTAAAATATTACAATCATCATTCTCAAAAACTCCTATGGAGCATTTAGGGTTATCCATAACTTATTCACAGTTTACATGTAGAAAGACAAATTTAAATTTATATTTAAGGATTCTAAAGAATTTCTTCTTTTACCTTTAACAAAACATTCTGTGAATATGAATGAACTTGAAATGAAAAGAAATCACATCAGCTTCACAAGATTTTACAGCAGAAACACTAGCTCAACAACCTACTTCTTTCAGAATTTGAAAGACAACTAAGATACACATGTGAGAGCAAGTCAGAACAAGGATGACCACATGGTATGAACAAACCTGGACAAGTTGAGAAATGCTCAGTCCTGTTGTAGGTAGCAATCAGATGTTTAAAAATCAGACAAGTTTAGTGGTATTCTATATTCCCAGGTGTTAAAAATATTAAATTATCTTATTAAACTTTAAATATGTTTCTTCATTGCTCTTCTTAGTCTTTTTTTAGCATTTAAGGCAAAGAATAAGGTATATAATTACATTTAAATAAAAAAAAAGATTTAAAAAATGAAAATAATCGTGTTGTTTTTGTGCAATTTTTTGAAAGTTCAGTCCCTTATATCTGCCAAACGCCTTTGAATAACAAAGCAACTTTTGTTTTATTAGAAAGCTGGTAAAAAGTACTTAAAATACCACATATAAAAATTTTTTTATCTTGCCCCCCACATGCATTTTTTTAGCGTTGAAAATTGGATTTTTTAAAAAATTTACAACTTTGGGGGGGCATATCTCATAAAGGGGGTGGAATAACAAGCCAATTTTTTTTATACAGTAAGTAACCATGACTATGAATATATGATGAAAAAATCGGCTTGTTACTTTGAACCCTTCATGGGTTTTTTAATGTTCGAAAGTAGTAAAAAATGTCATTTTCGTCGTGAACTTTGACCTTGAAAAAATAAGTATTTTTTTAAAATCTGAAATTTATTGATAGCATATATAAAAAGATCTTTTTCTTAGCTTTCCAATGAGCTATAGTTGAGCTCAAAATCTTTAATAGAAAAAAAGTTATAGTTCATAAGGCAAAGCATCATAACGCCCGATTTTCGCTGTTGCCAACAACAAAAAGGGCCTATATATCAAAGGGTAAATTTTTTAAAAGTAAAATGAACACTATTTTGAGCTCTGGGAAGTAAAAGGAATACACATGCAAATTTTCATCAAAATCAAAAATGGTGATGCGCACCCCATTTGTTGATTTAAAATGGAATGACCCTACCATGGTGCATTTTCTTAATCAAGCTGTCACCCTTTTTGAAATAGAACAGATCAACGGTGCTAATCGCGCTTTTTAATGTTGGACAATAAGTGCTGCAGAAAAGAGAAAAATACTTAGCAATGAAAAATATTTTTAATTTAATTAATAGTAAACATAGAATATGAATAGCATTATAAGCAATATACTAACAGCCAGGTCATGACATCCTGAGACTGCACTTTCGTCATCGTTATGGACTCATCAGTCAGGAACTGTAGGCAGATGTCCTCTCATTGAAACTAAAATTACCTTCAAGCTGGCAGATAAAATTAATGGGAGAACACCCGCCTCTAGCTCGATTACTGACTATTCCGGCCAGATTTGTCCATAAGAAGGACAAAACTGCAATCTCTGGATGACATGACAGGGCTATTGGTATATTGAGTGTTATTTTGACATTGCGATGTCTTATGGGGGAAACTTGCTACAGATTAAGAGTTACTGCAGAAGAAAAAGAAATTCAATGAACGTACAACACAAAACAGAAGTGAAGCGCCAGGCCCATCATTCCAAGGATGGGGGCAAACAGCACCCATTTATATGTAAATGCATTGATTTACAGGGGGAGGAGCAATCAACCCCCTAAATGACGGGCCTGTGTACTACTGTGCATAATGTGAAATAACTAAAGTTTAAAAAAAAATTAAAAAAAGCTTTCACTTCAAGTTAAGTTCATTTTATTTGCAGTACACCTGGGTCATTTCGGCGGAATTCGTATTAAAGAGTTTCTACTAAACTTAAGTAAACTAGACTGATCAGTGAATGAACACTTCCAGTGAATGAACACCTTGTAATTTTCTTGAAAAAATAAGTTTTTAAAACGCTGTTTTAGAAAAACTGGCAGTAGTCACTTCCTTCTACACATTTCCAAAAAGAAAATGGCTAGAAAATGCTGCGATTGTCTTTTGTTTGGGGTGTTCATTCACTCGGTCAACGCACTTTTTCTCCTTTCAACCCCCCCAAAAAAACCTGACCCAGAACATTAAAAATTAGCGCAATATTATTAAAAATAATTACATATATCAGCTAAAGTGTTTTTACTGTCATATGGCAAATTTTACAATTTTTAACGATGGTGTAACTTTTTGAAATCGAAATTTCGCTTAACGGGTTTTTTTTTTCTTCGTTTCTCAAAGCAACGCCAACAAAACCAAATTTCCAACAACCAACAACCAAAGTCAACAACCAAAGTCAACAACCAAAAAATTGTCTCAATTTTTTGATTTGATCAAAAAGAGTTATCAAATGCAGTACCAACTTGATGCGATACATCATGCAAGTTGTAAATCGGTGTTATGGGAGGACTTACAGTCTGTTTGCGTTTTGTGCGCCTGGCAGCCACGGACGTTTCCATCTGAAAAAGGGGAGTTAGGTTTTGGTTGCGCACTACCCGATGCCCTTCAGCTTTTGTTCGCTTACTACTTCCTCGTTGCCCCCCCCCCCCTATTTCGAGAAAGTCCGAAGAGACTTGGCGCGTGCGCAGATGCGGAGAAGGGCGTACGAAAAAATTTTAGACAGTATGCGTCAAAATTGTTCACTCCAAATTTTAAAAGAACTGGATTCTGTGATTCTGCTAAACGAAATATCGAAAATGCATGATATTTAAAAAAATTCTATTAAACAGAAGCGAATAGCACACAGTAAGAGTTAAAGTTAATTAGTTTAAATGACTGAAAAAATCGTTTGGCAGATAAATAATACTCAACAGTCTGTGAAAAATACAGTAGTGGAGCGTTTGAAAAAGACATTAGCTGAAAAGGTCGAAAACCTTTTCCTTTCTTCATACGAGTAAACAAAACGAAATTTTTGGTGTCACGCTTTTTTCTCGTCCACGCTTCACATTCGGTATTACTCGTATTTTTAGATAGATTCGTACACGAGATTATGTACCAGTTTCCTTACACTCTTTTTGAACTGTAACAAACATGTTTACAAAATGTATGAGATAAATTGAATGTAGTGGTGCTAAAAAGTGGAAAATCTTGGGTGTTTTTTTTTCATTTTTATTTTGTTCTGTAATAAAAACAGATTGTTCATCGGCAGCTTTAATGTTCGCTACTAATGCTGTTCCCTTTCAGAAAACCAAAGCCCTTATAAAATGTACCATTCGCACAAGATTTCCGAGCGTCTACAACCCCCCTCTCCCCCGCCCACATACATTTATTTATTTTATCTCTTTTTAGGAAACCATAGCTTTACTGAAGAGAAGAGTCACACGATTATTCTCGTTTTTCTTCTGTTTTCCAAACGTGTAAATAAACAAAGATACCATTATTTCTTTTAAATGCAAAGAAGAATGGAATTTAGAAAATATAACAGAGGTGAAGAGAGGAAAGAGTTAAACCCTTGAACCTTCCTTTTAAAATAACATTGTTGTTACTCGTATACCGAACTCCTAGAAGAATAGGGGCAGAGCTAAAAAAAACCTGCGTTTCGTTCCATGAAACGAACCCCTATGTTTTTAAATACGTTATTGTTGACAACCAAAACTATCCAATGTACAAATTCGAGTTGCCAGTTTTGAGACGTTAGGTACTAAATTAATAGGTACGTTACCTATAAAAAATAACAACACTCTTGTTTAGTTTCAATAGCCATTTTTGGTTAAAAATTAGATGGTACATATTTAATGTGAACAGCGTCCCCTGACTTCCTTAGAAAGCTCCGGCAAATCAGGCTTGAGTTTTGTCGTTTCCTATTTCAGGCACGATTCCAACTTCTCCATTTACTCTTGATGAGATTCATGCTTGAAACAGAGTGTTCGCAAGAGTATATAGAACAAAAGAGAAGTGACAGCAAATGCAAATTCTGTTAACTGATCATGTGAGTAAGGCGATAAAATCATCAGGTCTCCTTCTCCCCATCTACAGGCAGACCATCTGCCTAGCTGTGAACTATGATCTCTCCCATATCAGCCATAAAATCGAATTTAGAGCTTCATTACTTATTTGTTTATATTCACCAATACTGCCAATATCAATCTTGAGGAGAAAAAAGTTTAAATCTAAGACGATGCAGTAGAATTTACTGGTTTTCTGATGAAGACTACCATTGTTTTCGTTTCTGAATTCCTGAAATCTTACGAGAAAAGTTTCTTCCTCATGAAAGAAATTGTAAGGTTCTGATATCAATATAATGAACTATTTTCTGGCGATACTTCAGAGTTATTGGAAAATAAATCAATTTTCTATTTCCCAATGCATGCTTATTCATTCTTTTTTTATGCAGTTGAACTTCGACAGTTCGAACACGCTTTTGCGAATTGCTGCTAAGACGAGCCACATTTGTGATCCCCGTCCGATTGTTCGCTGTTCGGATTAAAAGAATTACGGTTGTGACGAATTCATTCTAAACGTCCATTGAAGTTCGTTTTAACGAGGTTCGACAATTTGTTTCTCATATCAAGACTTTGCTTATTTGCAGTAAAAAAAGTAAACACTATGTAAAAAAACTAAAAAAATTTCGAACTCTAACATTTTTCATTGTTATTCGCACGAATTGATAATATTATTCATATTTTCAGATTCACGACTCTGAAGAGCATCATTCAAATTAGCCACGATATCGACAGTTGACAGATTGCATTATTTACAGCTTTAAAAAAAAATTTAACATTTTTAAAAAGTGCTGCGGAATTATATGAGTTCGTTTAATATAAATGGCCACATTAAAATTTATTTTCAGAAGTCACTCATTGACAATATTTAATGAACATTGGTTCGCGTTCATTCAAATAATGACAGAGTTCAATTTATAAATGTTACTTCTTTTTAGCCTACTTTCCCGTTAAAAATAAAAGAGACGAAAAAAGCATTAAAATTGGCTTAATGCATCTAAAAAATGTAGCCAAGTCCAAAAATATCGCCAAGTCCAAAAAATATCGCCAAGTTAAAAAAATAAAAAGGTAAAATGAATATCGAAAAATTAAAAATTTGAAAGTAGGGTATTGAGATGGGGAATTTGTGCGTCGGTCGGTCGGTCGGTCGGTCTGTCGGTCTGTCCGTCCCCCCCTAATAACTTTTGAATGAACATTCCGATTTGGACGAACTTTTTTTTTTGTTGGAAAGATCTCGGCGAGTACAGCTCATTCCCATATTTGATTTTTTGATTTGAACAATTTTTGGTTCAACTTTGAGCCGTTCAAACAACCGGTCCCGCGATACTAATTAACTTTTGAATGAACAGTCCGATTTGAACAAACTTTTTTTTGTTCGAAAGATCGTTTCAAGGATACTTCATTCCCGTATCTACATTTTCGATTTGAACAATTTTTCGTTCAACATTGAACCGTTCAAACAAGCTCTCACCCCTAATAACTTTTGAGTGAACCGTCCGATTTAAACAAACTTTTTTTTGTTCGAAAGATCTCGGCAAGGATACTTCATCCCCGTTTTTAAATTTCCGATTTGAACAATTTTTCGTTCAACATTGAACCGTTCAAACAAGCCCTCACACCTAATAACTTTTGAATGAACAGTCCGATTTAAACTTTTTTTTGTTCAAAAGATCTCGGCAAGGATGCTTCATTACCGTATTTAAATTTTCAATTTGAACATTTTTTTCGTTCAACATTGAACCGTTCAAACAACCTTTCCCCACGTAATAACTTTTAAGTGAACCGTCCGAATTGAATAAACTTTTTTTTGTTCGAAAGATCTCGGAGAGGCTCATTCCTATATTTCACTTTTCAATTTGAACCATTTTTCGTTCAATGATGAACCGTTCAGAAAAAATTTTAACATGAGCGCCTACGGAGAAATTTAAATTGAATGTTGATTCTGAACTTCAAGGCGGATTTCCTTCAAACTAACTTTGTAAGAAAATGGTTTTGATAAATAATGTATTGTAAAGTACTTTTCTGAATAATCTTCTGTGAGGACTCTGATTCCGACTCCGACTCCGCAAACATGGCGGAAATGCAGTCTCAGAAAAAATGACTGACTGGGCAGACGATTTTTTGTTTATTTATTTATTTGTTTTGTTTAATTTATTATTATTTTTTTCTTTATCAGACGATTTTTTTTTTTGTCAACAAAAATTTTTCATTCACTAGAGCATTTTATTCCTTATTTATATTTAACAACTGGCAACGGATTAAAAATAAAATTCAAGACATTTTATTAACGAACGACTTTTTTTTCTTTCTTTGATAAAATGTGTTTTGAAGTTCTTTGTACTTTTATTTTATTTATTTATTTTTTTTTCTTTTGAAAACGATTGTGGAATTTTTCTACGGAAGAACTATAACAGTTACATTCTTTAAAAGGTGCGACAAAACTTTATTGACTCGTTTATTTACTTTTTACGTGTCTATTTTATCTGATGAGAGGGGTATATTTTGCTTTCAGAAATCAGCTTTAAGTGCTATAAAGATATGTTTGACATAATTTTTAGTTTCAGATAATCAAGAGAATATTGATCAGATGCTAATGCCGATGTCGATGTACGGGAAAGTAGGCTCGTTTAGTTCTTGACAGAACTTCTTGTTTTATCTTACGAAACTGTTTTTATACTGACATTTTAAAAAGTACTCCCTTTGCCCTATAACGGAAGTGGTTTTGATTGCTAAGACCAAAAGTTTCTGCTTCCGCTCAAACGGTCACATCCTGAATTCTTGGAAATTGAAAACCGCAGGTGATCAAAGAAAGTATTTTCAATCAGAGAAAAC